>VWPV01027798.1:0-43609 GCA_013389885.1 Geococcyx californianus
CTAAGAATAAATATGCAATTTTCAGGGAAAATCAAGCATAGAGAATTGACCAAATCAGAAATACAAATGTATTCCTAATGTTTAAAAAATGTTATACCAGACGGCCCTGGAAATTTGCACTTTCCTAAACAAAGTGCAGGATTTGCCAAAAAAAAAAAGTTATTTTTAAAAATTTTTCAGTTCAGAAAGATATTTGTCAATCTGACTTAGACTTTCCTTGCATATATCAGGATGAATACCAGTGATTCCAGTACTGGTTAGTGTTCACTGACAACACCTAAGGATTTTAGTTCAAGATAATCAAAATATATAGAATAAGAGAGAATTGCCCACATCTAACTTTGTTGACATTTTCTACATGCATGTAAGCAAGTGTATATACATTTATAAATGCACACTAAGCCTTATTAAATAATGACGTGTAAAACTGGGATAAAGTGTCCCCATATGCTTTTTTAAACAGTACATTGACTTCAAGCAATGGAAGTTGTAATATCAGAGTCTATCCTTTGTCTATGTTTTTGCTGTTGAAATGTAAATGAATGTTTCCTTGAAGGACTGTCCCAGAAGACTTTGGTTTCCTTGTGGTCAATTACATGGAAAAGCTATTTGCAAAAGGAAAGTATCGAATTGCCTTGTTATTTTACAAATATCTATTTCAAGTAAAGCTGCCAAGCACTGAACACTTGCTTACAACATTAAATGTACACTATAGCCACGACTATTGAATGGATAAATGTTTGCTTAAAAGAATGGCATGGTAATTCACTGTCATGGAAATAGTTTGATCAGTAGTTCAAGAAGTAGTTCAATAAGATTGTTTGGATTTGATTTATATTCTTGCAGCCATTGTAGTATCCTGTAAGCTGCTATCCCCAGCATTTGGACTTGTTAAACCTCATGCTGTTGGAATCAGCCCATCTCTCCAGCCTGTTAAGGTCCCTCTGTCGGTCCCTCCTACCCTCCAGCAGATCGACACTTCCTCCCAGCTTGGTATCATCTGCAAACTTGCTGATGATGGACTCAATCCCAGATCATCAATAAAGATACTGAACGGGATGAGTCCCAACATCAATCCCTGGGAGACACCACTAGTGACCGGCTGCCAGCTGGATGTGACACCATTCACTATCACTTTTTGGGCCCAGCCATCCAACCAGTTCCTAACCCAGCACAGAGTGCTCCCATCCATGCCACGGGCTGCCAGCTTCTCCAGTAGCCTGCTGTGGGAGACAGTGTCAAAGGCCTTGCTGAGGTCCAGGAACACCACATCCACAGCCTTCCTCTCNATGGGTGTCACATTGGCCAACTTCCAGTCATCTAGGACCTCTCCAGTGAGCCAGGACTGCTGATAAATGATGGAAAGTGGCTTAGCAAGCTCATCCACCAGCTCTCTCATCACCCTAGGGTGGATCCCATCTGGCCCCATAGACTTATGAGGATCCAAGTGGCTCAGCAGGTCTCTGACTTCTTCCTCCTGAATGGCAGGGGGGCTGTATTTCATCCTGACTCCATCCACCACTTCAGAAGACCAGTTGTCCAGTGAACAATCTGCCTTAGTGTTGAAAAGGGAGGTAAAGAAGCCTTTAAGCACCTCAGCCTTTGCCTCATGTTTAGTTACTATATTTCCCTTGACATCCAACAAGGAGTGGAGGTCGTTGCTGCCCTTCTTTCTGCCATTAGCATACTTGTAAAAACACTTCTTATTATCCTTAACAGAAGCGGCCAATTTGAGCTCCAGCTGGGCTTTTGCCTCCCTAATTTTCTTCCTACATGACTTAATGATATCTTTGATCATAACCTGACTTACCTGCCCTTCTTTCCAAAGGCAATACACCCTCTTTTTCTCACTTAGCTCCTTCAGAAGCTCCTTCCTCATCCAGGCTGTCTGGCTGCCCCTATGACTCATCTTATGGCACATCGGGACAGCCTGCTCCTGTGCCTTCAAGATTTCATTCTTGAAGTAGATCCAGCCTTCCTGGAGCCCCTTGCTTTTAAGGACTATTTCCCAGGGTACTCTCCTGACTAGTTCCTTAAATAATGCGAAATCTACCCGACGGAAGTCCAGTGTGGATGTCCTGTTTATGCCCTTCCTTGTTTCATTGTTTATGGAGAAATCTATTATCTCATGGTCACTGCACCCCAGACAGCCTCCAACCACATCATCAGTATGCTATGTATGCATTTACTTTTTAGTTTTCTGATCAGCTAAACTAAATGTATCAGTTTAACTAAATGTAAGTTTGTTATGCTATTAAAAACTTGTAATGGGGAGAGCTCAATGGGTTTATTCTATATTTCTCATTTAAGATTTTTACAGCACTCACTATTCATGTTTTTAATCTTTCACATTTCTCTCTACGTAAAAGTCTTTGCATGTCATGTGTCATTTGCTGCATTTTGGCCTTTTCGTTTTCTGCATAAGTAAAAATCTATGCTCTGGTCACTTTTCACTACCTGCTTCCTTGCAGAACTCTACTTATATCCTGTGAAAAGCTTGGAGCCACCTTCTATTTGTATGCATTGTGCATTAGCAAATTGAATGAGGCATATGATTTCTATAGGATTGTGATGAGGAAGGACAAAGGGAGCCAAACACTGAGCTACAATGAGGTCTGTAAGAATAGATTAGACAAGGCACAAGTCTATTTGAATTGCTTGAAGTTCCAAGACACTTAATTTGGCCTAAAGTTAAGTTCTACTTAGTTTTAATCTATCACAGCTATTTTAATCTACATAAACAGTTCATTACTGCACTTCTAGGGAAACCAAGTTACAAAATCAACATTCCTACATAGGTAGCACTTGGGTACATGCAAATCTGCAGATGATAAATATGAAATTATTATCTTTTTCTCAGCCACAGATACACAATACATTCAAGAGAGAAACAAAAAGTTGGTGAAAGTGTTCAGACATTATTTTTTCAGTAAATTTCACTTAAATTGCTGTAGTAAAAAACAGTATGTTTTTGTAAATTGCTAGAGTAATGGGCTTATATAGAGCCAAATATGTCATTCTCAGTACATCCAAACTAACTCTTACTCAGATGTTCCTGATACATCCCACTGTCTGAGATTTGCACACAGAAAAGGGCAAAAAGTTTTCATAAGTTTAACTACCATCAGGAGGATCAGAATTTGGCAATTATCATAGTGGGAAGAAAACACAACAGCAAGACACCTCACATACCTTTCTTTTGAGTCCTTTCCTGTGATAAATAATATTTCTTTAAGTAACCAGATGTTCGGGAACACTGTGATATTGGTCAGGATACCTCAGTAGAGGAAGACCATCTGACATAATAAAAAAGAGACAGTTTTTTAAGCTAGAAAGCTCTTTGTTGGGTTATGATCTACAAGGCAATCATTGATGATGTTTTAATAGCTATATTATTTCCAAGAAACAGAAAAAAACCAAGAAATGATCAGTAGAAAATACTTTGCAGGAGTTGAATAGTTAAAAGTGATAACTTCATTAACAAGTATTCTGAAAGAAGAACCAGAATTTGTGTAAATAATGCACCAGGAGTTAAAGTGAATAGGACAGATATGGTGAGAAGTCTGTGTTCTTATGGTCTCGGCATTCCTTGGCTGTTTCTCTAAAGGGACTTCTATTAATGTTTAATCCTTTCATGCAAGGGAAAACATACTCTCCTACCTACCCTAACTGGATATAGAAAATGGCTTGTGACTGTTTTTCAAAATGTTAGCCCCAGCAATATTCAGCATCAGTTTCTTTCTAGTCTGCAAACCATTCAAATATACACAGCCTATACTTGGCTCCAAATAGAAGCAGGGACATTCTATAACTAGAGACAGAATTCAAGGGATATAGCAACTGCAAATTTGTTTATTATACTGCCACATAACAAGTGAGACATTGCTTATCTCAGGTGTCTGATATTTAAAGGATAAAATCCACTATCTTGAATTCCTACATGCACTGCTTCTCCTCACATTAGCAGAGGCAAACCGTTATTGAAAAGTTCATTATCTAGACATACACATACTTAATTTCAGGAAAAGATGACTTTTCAATGCGCATAGTTTGACATCACCACCCCCTTACTCCTCACATAGAAATCTAAAGGCAAACACAGACTATTCAGGGACTGACCTTTAGCTGACTCTATTTTTTTTTCTGTCATCATACTCCAACCGCTTTGATGTTCTTAGAGATTACATTGGGGTATGATTAGAAGGGATGCTGGAATTTTGCCCACCTCTCCTCCCAGGATTTTTAAGAGAGATGTGAGTAGAACTTTCAGACTTTGGCTAAGGATGAAAGACTCTAAAAATATGAAGTGTGGAAACGTGAAGGTCTCACCATGCTCTCTGTATCAAGTAGAGCACTCACAATTTTCTTTAGTGCAATACCTCACATGAGACTGTTTCTCAAAGGATAGGATAGTTTAAAAATGCATTTTTAGTATCAGGTGTCTAGATCTATTTTGCAAATAATCTCAATTTGAATGATTTTCTTCACTTCCTCAGTTGGGGTCCAAAAACCAGAAGGCAAGAACGTATTATTCTAAGGGGCAAATATCTTGAAAAGATATCTTGAAAAGATATTTTGGAAAAACATTCTAATTGAAAACCAGACCCTTCCTGATAAAGATTAGTAGGATGAATATATTCTTAAAAGAAAGGGACTGCCTGCATTTTTCTCAGTCTCCACTGGTTCACATGGTGAAGGAAGTGTGGTGTGGGATAGCATTAACAGTCTCCAGCTGAATGACCTATATGTTCCACTAAACTCAGCATACATTTACTTTTATAAGCAGACTGACTTTCTCTTCCTACTCCATCAAAGACTACTTTCATTAGTACTACAATGCAAACAAATAAAACTAATTCCACTCATTTTTTTTTTAAGTTATTCAAAACTCAGCGCTTTGCCAGCTCCTCTTTCACGCTATTGCCAACAAGGAAACTTAGCTGAAACTGGGGATGGGATTATATGTTCAGCGCACACGCTTTAAAATAAGCATAGCGAAAGTAAAATCCCTTTATAGAAGGCATGAGACTGCCAAAAGTAGTAGAGTCTCCAATTCAAACTCAATTACATTTAAACAGATGGTAACTATGCTATGAAGTCTTGGGCAAAGCAAAGCAGATGTTCTTGAAAGCAGGTACAGTAAGGTAGCCCAGGAACAAGCATTTCTACCTTTTAACGGTATTGACTGCACCATTAGATTATCTTCCTAAAAGAAATAGCATTGTACCACTTTTCAGCCATTACTGGCATGCCATTCATATCAAAAGGAGGTAGCAATAAAAAGTTGCAGTATCATCTTCTTGTATCCTGAATCCTCCTGCTGTGCACACAATGGTCAGGTGAGGAACACGTTTAATCCAGCCTTTGTTTGTATGGAGCTTGAATTGTCATCCCTGTTTATAAGTGTTATAAATGTTACGCTGCATAAAGACAACATAAAAATAGTAATTAGAATCTTAGATTCGCTTGTGCTATCAAATATCCTCTCACAAAACAGTCAATAAGGACAGCACTTGAAATACAGTACCCTGCAGTGTGATGGTGAGGAGTAAATAACCCACACTGTGTGTCAGCTCTTCGAGGACCACACAGGAGCTGGAACAGAACTTTGTAAGCTGCAGGTCCCATACACCATCAAAAGTCTTCGCAGACAGCTGCTGCTACCTTCATCTATACCCTCACCTCTCACATTCTGCAAAGTCAACGTGAAAAAACCCACAACTGAATGTCCTTTCTTTAGGAGATGCTTTGTGACCAAAGATTGCACCCAGCAATAAAATTGCTGAACTAATCATTAGCTAACAAATTATTAAGTGCAGCTGTTAGGAAATTATGGGGGTTTATATAATGAAAGTGCTAAAACTGAACTTTCTTCAGTCTATCAGAAAATTATATTTTATCCAATTACTACATGATAAAACTAATTCCGACTAAGACCTGTTGAGCGAGCAGTGTTAATCCTCCATTTTGGCCACCTGCCAATGTAAAACTTTGCTCAGATTAACATTTATTAACACTGTGGGGCCTGTATTGGGAACAAAATCAAAAACAAATACATAAACGTGATCATGCATTTTTCCTTTGATTTAATTTTTTCCAGATCAACAGCAACAGCAGGATGAAAACAGAAAATATCTTTTCTTCATGTTTTATGAATGCTAAAGATAAGTACAGAGCTGAAGGTATTGCTGCATATGGAACAGTGGCACCATGCAGAAATTATTTCCATTATATATACAGATTTTCCTGTTTGATACCTCAGCATAAGTGTCAGGCACAGTTCCATAAGGATCTTCTCAGATAAAAATTCCAAAGCAATTCAGAGAAATTAGGGTTTGAGCAAAGGATTTAGAGTCAGCTTTCTGAATTTTATATATGGCTCAACTGGTTATTTTCTGTATGGCTTTGGTCAAGATCACAGGTATGCATGAGGTTACTCACCAAAGCTTCAAAGCATCATGGAAACTAGAGAAGCAAAGAACAAACATGTTCTTCTTATTTTTAAGCCAGTGGTGTCCTAACTGTGGCTCACAAGTAGCACTTTGCACACAGGAACCTCCATCACTTCTCATACTACAAGCAATAAGAGAGGTAAAGCCAAGGACGCTAAAGAGACTTGGAGTAGAAGACTGTACTTGATGACCTCTAGAAGTCTTACCCAGCTCATGTGATACTTTTATAAGCTGTCATGTTCCAACAGAGTGTTACTTTTTTAGTATTGTTACTTGTAAGTCCAGAAAGATTCATAATAATAATCAAAAAACCCCCAATACAGCTACTTAGATGTTCACTTTAGTAAGATTTGGCCTACTAACAATTTTTTTCCTTATTACAAGGAGAAATCTTTTCTAAATTTATGACTTTTCCAAGCAGTGAGCTTTAGTTCATATTCCTTGAAAAAAAAAAAAATACTATGAAATATCTAATATATATGTAGTGTTCCTCAAAATCACAATTTTTTTCTCTGAGTTGTACACAACTCACAGACATTGTAAAGCGAAATACTTGAAAAGAGCCAAGTTTGTACATTATACTTTTACAATGGGAAATATCAACACAAAAGCATTTTGAAGAATTTTTTGCTCACACATCTTAACAGAGTCGTTTGAATATGAAGTTGGGTGCTTTCAGCAGTAAATTAAATAATTTACCATTTATTACAGAAGTGATTAGGAAGCTATGGAAATCAGTTACATAAACTGCCTTCTGTTCTTAAATGAATGAGATGGAAACAAATAGCCCAAGATTAAGAACACCTCATGAAAAACAAGTGTACTGAAAAACAGCTGCTCCTGAAACGACTTATCGCTTGTCTGGATTTTCGGATGGGCATATACTGGAATATATGTTACTATATTAGGTACTGACTCAATTAGCTGAAGTGAGAACTAGGCTTATAGTAAGAAATATGTATATTAAATTATTTACCATTTTCTACACACTGTCCTCAGTTCATTATGTATTATACCAGAATTCCTTGGGCTTCCCTTAAGGCTTGATTCCTCACATATGAAAGCAATGGGTGTTTTGCTCCTGACTTTAAGCGGAGAATAACCAAGTTCTGAGCTTGATTTACGTAAAATATGAAAACAACCTCAGGTTTATGACAAATAGGCGGCTTGGCTAACATAAATTGTTATTCTCTCTACAACTCTTCACCTTAGCCACTAAGAAATTATAGCTACAATCACAAGTGCAAAATTTGTTCTTATAACATCAGTGAAAATACATCCTTCCCTGAAGCCAGGGAACAGGAGTAGACCTGCACCTGTGACACTTCCAGGAGGAGGATTTAGCAAGAAACATCCATATATCACCTGAAGGAGACTGTCCCCTGCATCATTCCGCATCTGAGCAGAGACGGAATCATCACAATAGCTCTGGCTCTTGACAGGAAGCACTGATTTTGCAGCAGGACCTTTTCTTGAAAAATAGTCCCCTAATAATTCTCAGAATGAGGTTTACTTAGAAAGACAATGTCGATTGGAATCATGATATATTCCTGGCAGATTCTTTAGTGGGGAGTATGAAAAATATGCCTTTACACTCATATGTCTTTGGCCTTTTATGGCTCTGCCTCTTAAGTCAGAACATTATCTGTACCAAAGAAAATCTTACAACCTAAGGCACTGAATCCAGTCAGGCATAAGTAAAGATTGCCGTTGTCCTAAATTTCTAGAGGAACTCTGCCTCATAATTTTATTCTGAATTTTCATAGAAAAAATACTGATGTTTGTGTTCGTTCAAAGTGACAAAATGTTGTGTGACCAGTGCTGGGTATCCAAATAGGAATAAACTGTAATAATTACATTTGTGACACTCGTAGTTTTGTCTGTTTCTGTGTTTTCTTTCAAGCTACAACAGTATGCTTTGAATCAGGAATTCAGCCATCACCCATCTTTCAGCTGGGTGGCCCTGACTAACCTCAGATAATTTTTTTGCAAAGCTTCTTCAGGAAAGGTAGAAAGTACCCAGTCAGAATTTCTGTTGGATGTGGGTGTGAATACCTTCTAGAAAAATTAAATTCAGAATATGCTCCAGCTACCACTCTCTATTTACAAGAGAAAGAATAAACCTAACTTGAGCTTTGGGGAAAAAACAGATATCAGCAACTACCTCCAGGAGGTAGTTTAGTGTGCAGATCCTGTGTAAGTGATGTATCCCTGTAGACTGGAGAAAATAGTCTGGGGAATGGGATTTGAGATTGCCCATCTCATCAGTTTAGCTACCAGCCTAGTACCTTCATAGCAGTTGAACTCTACAAATCTTTCACTTCAAACCCACTGCTCAGGGAATGTAATAATAAAAACTCAGTTCTTAAGTCTAATCCAGGGGCAAAGAGCCCAAAACCCTAAAAGTTACGGTGTTATACTTAACTGAATCTGGACTTTAATTTCCTTTTTTTCTGGTTACCAAATAAAAGCATTAAAGGCAAATTATTGAGATATTGCAAGCATAGAAATAAACCTGTATTAGTTAAATCAGCTAGTGAAAACTCAGAAATACTTTCTAAGGTCTTTAAATAAAAGAAAGACACAAGGAAAAAAATATTTGGAACAAAAATAGTTGGACAATATTTTTTTAAGTTTAAGTTTATCTTAACAGTGTAAATTTTGGATTAAAAACATGTAAAGTAAGATAGAAGTTCAGCAATTTAAAAGATTTGACAGTGAAAATCTTGTGGCTGCTCCACCCTGTCCTACATAAATGCTAAAACGAAGAGTAGCAGGAAAGCATGTGTGCTTTTAGAACAATTTCTTCTTGTTTACAATTGCAGTAGGCTAAAATGACTCATCGTTCTGTACAAAATGAGAACTGTGTGCTCACAAAAGATGTTTTGGTACTATCTGAAAGGTTTCAGTAAATTAGAATGTCAAAACGATATATGCAATTTCCGTGATTATAAATTTGAAAAACATGGTGTCCTCAAGAATGTGAAAGGATATACAATTGCTTAGAATTTTGTTTCATGTTGGTAATGCTAGAGGACAACATCTGGTTTACTTCATAACTATTCAAAGGGCAGGTGTTATAAAACTAAATTAAGAACATTGCAATACTTGTTGCTCAGGAATTTCTGAAATAGAACATTTTCCAGAGTTATAAAAATTATATATAGCATTTTGGAAAATCTTAAGAGTTTTTTTCATCACGAGTTTCTCCTTATATACATAATAAAAATAGAGAGTTTTTATGAAAAGCTCCCATATTAAAATATATAAAGATACTATTTTCTTAAGTTTTCTGTACTAACCATGTGTGTGACAGTTTTAGTTATAAATTCAAAGACAGTAGAATAAGACAATATCTTTGTCCTTGAAAATTACCCCAAAAATTAATTTTAAAGTGTAATTCTGCTGAAATTATGTTTTGGTAACTATTACAATGTCTATATAAAGAAAACATATTTTCCAAGTTTAATAAAAGTTTTGCTTTTCTCTTCCCTGTATAAATTACCACGTATTTCAGAAAGTTATAAACAATGTTATGTACAGATAAACAAAGACGTACATACACCATGAAGGATTTAATATATTCTACTCTATTCTTTACCCTCAATTCTGAAACGCAAGCTGATACCTCTTGAAGAAAAATCAGGTAAGGGGGTCTTAGACAAAGTATGAACCATTCTACTTGTCTGAAAATGTAGCAAAGTAGACAAAGAGGGTAAAATCTTTGCTTCAGTAACAAACAAACAAACAAACAAACAAAAGGAAATAAGACATATTTCCTCCTGTAAGTGCTGTCTATAGAATAAGCCATAAGACTGGAAGGAATTCTGACTCTCTCAGCTACTTAGAAAGAAGTATTCCAGAAAGAAGATCTGTGGTAGAGGAGAATATCAGCATAGAAGGCGGCTTTCAACTTTCTTTGAAGGCCACAAAAGAGGCAGTATCAAAACACGCTACAAAATATACAGACAGAAGTGTTGAAGCAAATTTACCAGTGGTTTCTGCATTGACCCAAAATTTCCACATAAATTAAGACCTAACAGAACTGCTGTACTGGGCCCATCATGACAGCTTTTTAGTGTGTATTAAAAATGTAACCTAGACCTGTGTGCAAGCCTTCTGATGATGTTAAAGTTGCTCTTGTTCTGCTATGTTTCACATAAAAAGAGGAAAATGCATAGGAAGGGAAAACAGTCCTTTCCTTTTTAAAAATCAAAACCGAGGAGTTGTGAAACCTTTACTCTTCACTGTATATACAACTGCAAGTTAGGGAAATTAAAATTATAGTGGAAATACTGAATGAACAGTTATTACAGCCTCCTATTTTTCTGAGATTTATTTAATGACTGGAAATACAAATATCCCTATAAAACCTGTGAGGAATATCAATCTTAAGAAACTGAATGGGGTCAGAAGTGTTGGCTCTTTCCCTATGTTTGCTGTCTTTTCTCTATGGATTTGGCAGAGAAGTTCATTAAGTTCACAATAGAAATTTTTGCTACTTCACAACACACCTCATTATGAAAGGGATTTATAAAACCCATGCTGATTATAGCCATGGGGGCTTTCTTACAGAAATTGAAGTAGCTGTACAGGTAAGATTTCTAGAATTTCAGACAGAGGGTAAATGAGAGCTGAATGGGAAAAAACTTGTTAACTCCTCAGGAGAAATTTCACTTTTGTCACTTTGACCTGTCACTGCTTGAAAAATCACATCAAAGACTATTCAAGGAGTTTGCTACAATTTTAGCCTTTAAAGAGGTGTTTGAAATTTCTGATGCATTTTGCAAGAGTTTATCTGACCTACGAAACATCACTGAAAATAGTCAGCTACTTGATAGACAAAACAAACCTATAATCAACTTGCTTTGTTATTAAAACAAAACCATTTGGGCTACATGGAATCCAAATGAAACCCCATGAGAATTCATGTGTTAAAACAGTCAAGTTTAACAACCATCTTCAAAAAAGACTTTATTATTGCTTTGTTTTCTCTTTTGCACAGAAAAATTCCTTAGGATTTGCAGACTTAAAGATGACAAAATCTTCAGAATTTAAACAAATTTTAAAATGTTGTGTGCACTTGTATCATCCTACTTTGTAGAAACATCATCTCATGTTATAAAGGGAGGGGTCAAAGTGCAATCACTTTGCCAAATATCCCAGTTACCCTCCTGGGAACAGCTGTTAGTATAAAAGACAAGTTAGAACAAGTCAGCACAAAAGAGACAATAGAGAAGCGAGGCAGATGGAGGAGACAAAGGGAAGAACTAGAAATCTCTAAATTAAATGTTAAATTCTCCTCCCATAAAGTTAATTGTATGTATGTAACACATAAAATCCTCCTGAAATGGACAAATTCCTAACTAAGAATTCAAATAAATCAATTGGTTGGTTGTACTTTAATCTCAATATGTATTTATGAAAGGAAAACAGTAATTAAAGCTTTATTCCATAGAGACATTGGGTTATGCTGAAAGAATTTGGAGGCTGAAATCACAGTAACTTATTGTAAACTCAAAACATTTTACATCAAAAACATAAAAATAACACAGCAGAATTTCATCTCTCTATTCTGCAAAGCATATTGTTTCTTGTGAACATGTATGTAGGTATTGGGAAACAGAGAAGAAGATGGGCTTAGGTACACAAGAAGACTACATAGTTATTACTTCTCTTTTACTACTGTATGAAAATCTCCATCCTGATTCTTAATTTTTTTCCCACGTATATGAGCTTAGGCCCACTTTAAACAATCTATAAAAAGAAAAAAGCAAAAGAAAAAGCAAAAGAAAAAGCAAAAGAAAAAGCAAAAGCAAAAGCAAAAGAAAAAGAAAAAGAAAAAGAAAAAGAAAAAGAAAAAGAAAAAGAAAAAGAAAAAGAAAAAGAAAAAAAAAGAAAAAGCAGCAGTGTAAAAGCAATGCTAAGTCCCGTGTTTCTATTACTGTTGGACATGTCACTGAGCATAAGAAATTCCGTTTTCCTTTTAGTTGTGGATTTATGCCAGCATTCCAAGAAAACAGCATTCACAGTCAAACAGATGCATCATTATGGAGAAAATATAAATAGTAATATATAAATTTTCTAAAAGTCACAATTGCAGAAATGCTAGTGGAAGTACAGAAACTGGCTAAGGTTGTGTTAGTAAAGATAAAGATGAGATTAGTATTTATAAGATTCAATCAGTAATGAAAAAATTTTATTAGAAAATATGACTACATAGTTAAAATTGTTAAAAATAATTTATTATATCTAGCAATTGTTTGGATTTACTTTTATTATCTGGCAGATGTACTTCATTCTGATACACGTGGCAAGACAAGATTTTCTGCTCTACCATATCTTTTCATAGTAGCACTGATATGGGTCACTTACTTCTCTTCTGCTATGAATTTTCACAAAATTTGAAAAACATTTGATATCCTTAAGACTTCTACAACTGTGGGAAACCTTGATATTTGCCAACGAGTTCAAATGTTACTTGGAAAAATTGAGGAAAAGTGATTTACAGGTTAAAAAAATATACTCTTCCTAGTCCTGCAAACAGAACAGAGACAGTCAGTATTTTCTATAAATAAATTCTGCTAATTCAGAAGAAATAGAGGTGGAAATTCTTTTTAAAAACTTACATTTCTTTATTTAATTTATGTAGGGCTTACTGTGATACTATTGAGATTAATATTTCTGATTTTTAGTAACATCTTTACATTTACTTAAACTTTTGCCACATTTTGGACACTTGAGCTCAGTTTTTCCATGTTGTTTCTGTTTATAGTATAACCATTGCATTTCCTCAGTTCTCAGAAAAAGCTAAGCAGAAATGCCCAATTTTCAGTTTTAAATACTGGTCACCTTTATGCTCCCATGCTTCATAAAAAATGAAGAAGCAAAGCACTAGTCTTTCTGTCAGGAAGATAATTGCACTGTTCCAGCAAAATCCACCTAAATTTGGCCATTCTGTTAAAAATAAACCAGTTTGAGAAAATCAAACAAAATTGTCTGTATCTACAAAAAGAATGCTCTCCCAAACTTGGAATTAAATAGAATCACCCAAATTTGTCTACACATCTGCTAATACAAAATATACCTGAAACCCACTGGCTACTTCTCTAGTGTTACTCCAGAGAAAACTGCAATTTTCTACTGATTATTCTGTTAGCTCAATGCATTTGTGTAGCAATTTGCACGGCTTCAATTCTTTGAATCTGTGCTTCATTGTGAATCTGCGCTAGGAAATTTCTGGGGGCCTCTGAGTACTCTTTTTATAAGCTAAGAAATTATCCACACAAAAATATATTAAAAAAAAAATTAAAAAAATATTATCTGACTGTAGAGTCAATCACTTAAAAGTTCAGAACTGCTTAAATTATCATTACTTTTGACTGCATTAAGATATAGCCTTATATTGTCTTTTTTCCACAGCACCTTAAATCTCTTAAAAATTTGCCACATTTGCAATTACTATTTCTGAAATGTAAATTGACTGGTAGAGTAATTATACCTTTACTCATCACTCACTTACTTGACTTACTTAATCATTTAACAGAATTTGGGATTTAGCTTCTCTTTTTAATATTGCTAAAGTGGAGCTATTTAAGAATAAACTTCCTTCCGAGATTCAGGTTGTGGAATGAAGGTTCTGTGAGCATCTGCAAAATTGTTCCAGATTAAACATAACAGCTCTGAACCAATGGCACCTATTAATGGTTCATACAATTCACACCTTATTGTATATTACCAAGGCTGATGTAAGAATTCTCATAACCACAGAGAAAAATGGAGTCAGTCCCAAATCTTCTTTCATTTAAATAATACTACAGATCCTCAAGAACTATACTTGAAGCAGTTGGAATGAAAGTCTACTCATGATAACAAAGTGATAAGAGAACAAAAATGATAGATTACCAAGTCAGATTTTAAGAGGGCTTTACATTGACATAAAATATCTAAATTTATGAAAACAGAGGAAGGACAGACGTCTGTACATCTTTTGAATGAACGAAAGACTTCTGAACCAGCTGATGACCAAACTTAAAAAAACATAATATGAAAGACATTGGGCATTAAATGCTAACCTACTATTGAACAATAACAGTGAAAGTTTTGTCATTTATTTCACTGTGGACAGAGTTTTATTCAAGCTCCCAGCAAGATTTAAGATCTCGATGAACAAAATTAGAATTTCATTTGCTCTCTTCCTCCTTAAAAGCTGCTGTCTCGCATATAAGTTAATTTATGCTTTATTGTAATAAAACTACTTACTAGCATAAGAATATTTACAACCTTTGGCTCCATGCTCTGCCTCCTCTGTTAGACACTACCATGTCCCCCCTCCCTGCTGGAGCTGTGGCATGATTTGATGCAGGAAGAGATGTAAGATTCACAGGGTGAGAAGACTATCAGGAAAGTGGGAGTTCAGTTGGGAGGAGGGAATCTGTGCTTTGCTCCTTAATCTTTTTATTTGCATTTTGAATGTCAATGCATATTTAACAGGAAAAGTAGAAACATTGATGTAAACAGGGACCAATACCTTGCAAGAGCCAGAATACTCTGTAAATAATCATATTTCCTTATGTGCTTTCTCATTCTGTAACAGAGGTTGGAATTTCTTTTTTTCTTTACAGAGTTTCAGGGGAGCAAGAAAGTGTCCTCCAATTAGCGTAGTCAAAAATTTGGTGAATAAGACATTTTCCGGGCAAGTAGTAAAGTGGGTTTCAACTCATTCAATTAAGAAGTACATCAAACCTACATCTACCTCTTTCTGGGTGAAAAGATGCTCAGAATCAACATATATTATAGGCAATTCTTGCAGTAGGGTTTTGAAATAAAATAGTGCAGGCATCTCCATTATTTTAAAAACTAGATGCAGAAACCCTAGGGGAATGTGGAGACAGCTAACACAGCTTTAGAACCTACCCAGCCGACCTATTGGGACGTACAGATATATCACAGCAGGGAAGAATCAATGTAGTCTCAATTCACTGTCAGCATTACAGTCATGGTATTCACTCCCAGCAGCAGACACAAACTGGAAGTAAATATATGAAGAACTTCCCTGCCACATATATGAAGTATTCTTGCTGCACCAAGGCATGGAATTTTAGGTACATTCATCTACTTACAGTTTCTGAATTCATAGAAGCATAGAAACATAGAAACATAGAATCATAGAGGGTTTGGACTGGAAGTAACCATAAAAGATCATCCAGTTCCAACCCCCATGTCATGGGCAGAGACACCTTCCACTAAATCAGGTTGCTCAAAGCCTCATTCAACCTGGCCCTGGACAAGAAGGGTAACAAAGCTGGTGAAGGGGCTGGAGAACAAGTCTTACGAGGAACGGCTGAGGGAGCTGGGGTTGTTTATCTTAGAGAAGAGGAGGCTGAGTGAAGACCTCATCACTATCTACAACTGCCTGAAAGGAGATTGTAGCAAGGTCAGTGTTGGTCTTTTCTACCAAGTGATAAGCGATAGGACAAGAGGAAATGGCTGCAAGTTGTGCCAAAGGAGGTTCAGACTACACATCAGGAAAAATTTCTTCACCGAAAGAGTGGTCAGGGATTGGAACAGGCTACCCAGGGAGGCTGTTAAGTCACCATGCCTGGAGATGTTTAAAGGACAAGTATATGAGCTTCTTAGGGATATGGTTTAATAAGTGGACAGGTACGTCTGGACTTGATCTCGAAGGTCTTTTCCAATCAGATGATTCTATGATTCTGCAGGGATGGGGCATCAACTACTCTGGGCAACTTGTTCCAATGCCTCACCACCCCCACTGTAAAAAATTTATTCCTAAATCTAGCTCCTTTCAGATTAAAACAGTTACTATCACTACAGTCCCTGACAAAGACCCCCTCCCCAGATTTCCTGTAGGTCTCTTTTAAGGCTGCCATAAGGTTTTTCTGGAGCCTTCTCTTCTCTAGGCTAAACAAGCCCAACTCTCTCAGCCTGTCCTCACACAGGTGTTCCACCCCTCTGATCATCTTCATGGCTCTCCTCTGGTCTCCCTCTAACAGATTCATGTCCTTCCTTGTGCTGAGGACTCCAGAACTGAACGCAGTAGTCCAGGAGAGGTTTCACAGGAGCACAGTAGAGGGGAAGAACCACCTCCCTATGGTGGTGACACTGCTGGTTACACTTATGATGCAGCTCAGGATACAGTTGGCTTTCTTGGCTGCAAGTACACATTGCCAGCTCATGTTGAGCTTCTCATTCACCAGCTCTCCCAAATCCTTCTCTTCAGGGCTGCTCTCAATTCATTCTCCAACCAACAGGTATTTGTGTTTGGGATTGCTCCGACCCAGGTGCAGGTCCCTACACTTGGCATTGTTGAATTTCATGAGGTTTGCATGGGTCCATCTCTCAAGCCTGACATGGCCCCTCTGAAGGGCATCCCTTCCCTCCAGCGTGTCAACCACACCACGCAGCTTGGTGTCATCATCAAACTTGCTGAGGGTGCACACAATCCCACTGCCTGTATCATCTATGCAGGCCTCGTGGTGTTTTTGTCTGACTTCTTCTTTGTCGATGCATCGCTCCTGAGCTTGAAGTCTTGAAGGAGTTGATCGTTGAATATTAACCAGCTTTCCTGAGCTCCTCTCCCCTCCAGGGCTTCATCCCATCGTACTCCACAAGAAGAAGCCAAAGTCTGCTCTCCTGAAGTAACTAGGATAGCAAGCTTGCTATATGCCCTCCTTGCTGCCCTAAGGATCTTGAACTCTACCAAGGAGTTCTCCTCCAACAGGAATTTTGCTCTCTATTCAGAGTGAAATACATTCAAATAATTTTTTGAAGATTCTGATGTTCCCATACATCGGACAGGGAGCTGAGGCATATAACACACAGTTCTGGATCTGGAATGCCAGTGACTGGCTACATGCACAGCAACACCTGCTTTTTGCAGCTTCCAAGGGAGGTTTTATTGTAGTTTTTATTAACTTAACAATTTGCTGGGACATAATTTCTTAAATATATCTATTTCCCTTTAACTTACAGTTTTATGCTTTATGCTTCATGCTTCATAGAGCCTTCTCTAGGCCAAATAAAGACAATGTAGGTATTTCTCTTTATTAACTATTAATTAATGGTAATTCAGTGAAACCTCTCTTTACATTCATCTTGATCTTTTGAAATACTGCCTTTATACCCTGATTTTCTTATACTGTTTTTCTCATTTCAATGTACACAAAGAACTGAATATACTAGCTGTAATGCTTTTAGCTACCTATTCTAAAAATTCCTCTCTTCTCTTTTTTTATTGCCATCCTAAAATTCTTCTGGAAAAAAACCCCACAAAACTACCAAAATAATTTTAGCTTGTATAATAGCTGACTCAGGTCTTCAGGCAGTTCTTATCTCTGAAAATCAACATTTAATTCTTGATAAAGCAAACCCAAAAGATCTCACTGCTTCATAAACTGCAAATATTTGGATTATAAGATTAGGCAGGAAGACCCAGCTTTCTCAGTAGAAGAGATGATCCATGCACTCTGTCAATACCAATGAAAACTATGGCTACTATGGCTTTCTTAAGTCTACAAAGTGTCTCAGAAGTTTATTTAGATCCTACTGCAGCCTCAGTAATGAAGACATTTGCTGCAACTGATGCTGTCGCAAAATGGGATATGGAGCTTGCGAAGGACTTTGTCTGACTGGATGACTTTTTATGTATCATATTCTTTTTATATGTCTTACGTCTTTCAGCATGTCTTTCTGTATATCGTACACAACTATGCTTTCTGTCCTCATCACAATAATATACCAGATTACTGAAAGAAATATTTGATTTTTCTTACTAAAGACAGATTGTTTCAGACCTTTGAATTTATAAGTTAGTTAACAAGAAGAACCATGCAATCATAGAAAAGTCAACGTTGAAAGGCAGCTCTCAAGATGACGTAAACTCCTCCCAAAAGGCAGGATTTAGATTAGGTTATCCAAGGCTCTGCCAAGCCAAGTCTTGAGTAATTCCTGTGAGGGACAGTCCACCCCTTCTCTGAGCAACCTATTCCAGGGTTTAATTGTTCTCATGATGAAGAAAATCTTTCCTATATCAAGAGAGAGTTTCCCCTGACAGAACTTGTGCCTGTTGCCTCTTGTCCTGTCACT
Source organism: Geococcyx californianus (assembly GCA_013389885.1). NCBI lineage: Eukaryota > Metazoa > Chordata > Aves > Cuculiformes > Neomorphidae > Geococcyx > Geococcyx californianus. The sequence goes on from VWPV01027798.1 coordinate 18,561, forward strand.
GCACATGCCTGAGTAGAGAGCACATCCTTCTCCACCATAGATACCCTTTCAGGTACTGGAAGACTGTGACTGGATCCACCCCCTAAACCTTCTTTCCAGGCTGGGCAAACTCTATTCTTCTGAACTTTCTTCTAGGGGAATTATTCACCGACTGCCTTCCACTAACTTACTCGGGAAGCTACAGCAGCATATTAAACAACCTTGCTTCTGTATGTATCTGGAAAGTAAAGAATCACTTCAAAGTCTTCAAAAGTAAAATCAGCTTCTCCTAATACCCTTAACTCTCCAAAGCAATTTAAAATTATTCATTTACAAGGTTACCTTCCTTCAGAAAAAATTCTAGCCTTCAAGGTAAACAATTTTAAATCTGCCCAACTGGGTCAGACACAAGCTGTGTGTCAGTACCTAAGTGCACAGGAGAGAAGGAAAGAAGAATGAAAGGCTGGATTCAAAGGAACTGGCTTCTGAATTATTTTTAAGGATTTACAGTCCATGAAGACACCATGTGGAGTGATGCAGAATAACAGGCTTAGAAGCAAAGCACGTTCAAAACTAGAGTTGTAACTGGTTTCTTTTTGACATGTCTGGGGAATGTTCTGTGATTTGATGGAAGAGAAAAACAGACAGTACAGGCATGGGGAAACAGAGAGTTATAAAATGAGATTGTTAGAATATGGTGTGGCAGTACTGCTGTTAAAATACATTTCCTCATCTTGTTCTTTATTTGAAGGCCTGGATACACATTTGTAGGATACACATTTGTAGCCTGAGATTTGGATACTATTTTTGGACAGGGACTGTCTCAACCACAGCATTTTAGGTTGTATTTCAAATTTTATTTCCACTGCAGCTTAAAACCAGCTTATGTAGTCTATTTTAATCTAATTTTGAGAATAGCTGTTTTACTTAAGTTATGATGAATTGTTTGCTATGGAGCCTAGGGGCACCAATTAGATAACCCTGAATGGAAATAAATCCTATATCTTTAACAAAGACCAATATAAACTACCAGCTTTGAATCTTTATGTTACTAAATAAACCAGAAAATAATAGAAAAAGTTCTAGAAGTCTCCACAAAGCTTCTTTTCAATCAATAGCCACAGAATTTGTTTAAAAATCTCTTTAAAAATGACAGCCTTGCAAAATATAATTAAAAATAAAAAGGAAGCATCATCTGTGATCCAGTAATGTGACAGTGTAAGAATGCCATTGCCATTAAATACACCATAAGACACATCATTCAAATGTGAATGAGGAGGCAGCAACTCTCCATATTAAGTGCAGAAAGGTGCAAAGAATCCCATAGTAAAACATCAAAATTCTACAAGATGCAGATAACGTCTGGAAGTTTCCACACAGCCTCTCTGCAACTCTCCCTCCCCTTTTTGCAGGTGCAATCTGGATGACAGATATGTAGGAGCAGGTACACAACAACAACAACAGTAACAACAGCAAAGATAATAAAATAGACATGAAGAAGAATAATTTTATTTATAGATCTTCTAAATCTATCTTACGTAAGAGAACCATGTAAAATACAGAACATGTAGCCTACAATGTGTAAATATTAAATCAGATTGCTTAAAAACTTATTTCACTTACTCAAAAGAACTCAGCCTACAGGTTACCAATACAATTGTTTTAAACCCAAACTGGAAAAATGTAGCCAAAACAGGAAATATTGCAAAATACAGATACAAAAGAGTAAATAGCCACAGAAAGGATAAAAATGGAGCAGATTTAAAAGGGTAAAAATATAACCTCTTAATCTCCTCACCATTTAGAAAAGTGGCAAAATGTTCACTACATCACAGCTAACACTTTTAGAAATCAAGTAAGAGTTTAAAAACTAGTTGAATCAAAACTCCCTGAAGAACTAACATTTTTTTGTCTTGATAGGCTACAACAAAGATAACAAGAAGATGGTAACTAACCAACAAGAAAGAGCTATGAAGATAGAGTTAGGATCCGTTCAAGATTAAGCTGCAGAATAGACACAGAGGATTTTGCATTTTAAGGTACTGTAGTTAACATTTAATGAAAAGAGGAAAATATCCCAGAAATTGTTGCTCACTTAATGAGTTACTCCTGATTAACAGCAAGAAGCAAGTCTAAAGAGAAGAAACCAGAATGATCTTTTGTTGCTTTAATATTGGTATATTTCAGATGTTCGTTGTGCATAACACCTATTATGATTATTTCTAAATAGCCTGCGGGGACTCAATACTGCTCACAGCGGACAAGTATGGCTGGTCCTTAAATTGATTTGTCACTTATTCCCTTTCTTACAGCTGTAAAAATTTCATGGAAGCAATGGCAAACTCAAAGATACTGCAGTCACTGTGAACTCTCTTAAACAGTCAAACAATGTAGTAGTCTAGGATATTTTCAGCAAATCTAGGGTATTTTTATCAGCAGTGACAAATGCTAAAGGAAAGAGGAAAATAATGGGTCTGCTAGCAGTACTAAAATGGTGCCATTCTTCATATTCCCACCAATAACAATCTTATCCCTTAAATTATCAGTATTTGTAATATTTTAATTTTAGTCTAACTGAAATCCTGTTTTCATTTCTGTCATATCACATTATATTGTGCTGTTTGTCTAAGCAACATCCTGTAGAGACAAACTCAATTGCTTAGTTAATCTATACTGATATAGATGTTTGTCTGCTTGGTTCACATGCACAAAAGTTGTTTGTGTCCCAAAAGCTCTCCATTTTTCCAGCAGTATTAGCTTGGTCTAAAAAGCTGTATCATCTCCACTGATTAATTTTCCCGCAGCATCTCCATTTTAATTGCGGCTTCGTAGTTTCTTTAAGCTTCCTATTGCATTCAGGGATACAAGAAATATCTTCTGGTTAATGTATCTTTCTCAATGCTCTTCATTAATTAGTAAGCTCTTTCATGAGATGGCTCTGCTCTCATTGATTCACTGGGAGTTCATACTTTTCCTCCACAGATGGAACAGTGCACATCTTTTTAATGTCTCTTCTCTGGAAATGCCTTTTCTCCCACATCCTATCTCTTACCACATTTTTCCCCCATCTGGTACCTACAGCTATATCCTTTTAGTGATGAAATGGGATGGGAAAGTGAATTTAGGAATCTGCTTGTTTATCCTAAAAACAAACAAAAAAAAAGGAAAGAGAAAAAAAGAACAGCTGGTTTACAAACTCCTCATTTTCAATAGCATAGGCTGTTATTCAAGCATACAAAAAATAGTCTCCAAAGAAATCATGTTGAGAAAATAGTTCCAGGCATTCTGCTGTTTCCAGCTGGACTTAGTGTGCCTTATAAGTAGAAGTCATATTTTCTTAAGCAGAACCTCTCTCAAGGACGTGTTGGAAAAGGTAAGGCCATAAATCTGTGTCAAGTCCAGATGTGCCAGACTCTGATGCCTAAAACTCTTCTCAGTTTATTTTTATAAATGTTTCATTGTTTTTTGTTTAGGCAGTTTAAAGTAATGTATGTACATTAGAAGAAAATCACTCAGTGTACATCTGGTAAACATGTGATGTAGAAACTGTATATAAAAGGCACAGAGTTGACGACCAAAAGCTGTGGCTCAAACATTTGTTAGAGAATTTTCCTCACAGATCATAAAAACAGTAACAAGCACAGTCTCCTGCTATTTGAGCTTATATCTATGTACATCTTTGCATAATGATGTGTACGTATCCTCCACAACAGCTTCTGAAGAGCTGAACAGAGAATACAGATGTAGATTTCATGACTTTTCTGTTTATCATTACCCCCAAAAGAAACACATCTTTCTCACTACACAAGATACTCAGAGCAGTTCACAGTTCTTCCCTAATATAGATGCTTAATGTTGAAAGTAGAATTTTTTTTTCAGTTAAAATCATGAAATTTAATAGAGCATTTTCAACTACACACAAAAATCTATAGACACACATATATATTCCTTTATTATTTCAGGCCAGTTTGTTTCTGTTACTCACATTCCAGGTACTTCTTTTTCTGTACTTTCATATGCTTAATTTCATACTCCTCTTCTTGATACCTCATCTTTCCAGTTTCTTTCTGTCGCTATACTCTTTTCCGCTCTGCACCTTTTAGCCTTTACTATCACCCAGCTCCTTAAGACATTAATATTTGCTTTCACTGTTGCCAACAAGTCCTTTTCTTTCAATATACTATGTCATTAAAATTTGTAAGATTTTTCTAAATTTCCTGGCATATCTTTATTTCTTTTTCCCTTTAACAGCATTGTACAAAATTGTTCCTTGTCTTCTTTTTAAATATCAGCCTTGTTAACAAAACCACTGACTAATTTTAGTCAAAGCCTGACCAACTCATTACTTTCAAAAAATAAAATAAAATAAAAGTTTGGCTACTTCTTTACAAATATAACTTACATTAAAAATTAAAAGTATCATAAACCAATGCCGCCAGTCTAGCATTCAGAATTTACTAAGGGAAATGAATATAATGTGCTTATGAAGAGTTTAGAAAAATACTCAGGCAAACTGACATAGTATTGACATTCTTAGGTGCCTGAATTAAAATGGTTATATGTCTTACACAGTATGTAAAAAAACAGTTGTTGAAGAGACACCAATAACTTGGTAAACAGTAACTTGAAATCAAAATCTAGGTTTGGACTTCTATTATTTGGGATTACATCAAAGTCAGCTATAAGTTCTGACTAAAAGAATCTGTTGTTCTAAAGGTAGAAAGCAGTCATTACAATTTTTACAATGTTGATAGTAATACCGTGACACTGAACCCCCCTATAAACAGAAGCAACATGGCACAAAATTTTCCATGAGTATCCTAGGAAAGAAAACGCAGCAGTAAACATCATTAGTCAAGCAAGACCTACACGTCATAAGCAATAGGCAAGAGTCCAGGAAGGCCACAAGGTTAAAATGCTTTGTTTGAGTAATTATAGGATTTGAAGGATTAGGCTGAACCAAAAGATTTAAGGACATGGAGGGATTAAAGGAAGAAATAAATAAATTAAATTGAAGAGAATGAAGATATAGGATGCAAAACAAAAAATATATTACATTCAGCAACATTTTTGAAGCAAGAATTGTTAAATAAAAAAGTTGTAATTGAAGGCAACTTGATTTCACTGTATCTGCTTCTGATTCTCTAACTGAATCTGCAGAAACAATATTTTTTAAAAACAGATCTGTATGTTTCTGAAATTAAAGACCTAACAAAACAAGCACATATTTGAGGTGAAATGTCTTAGCCAACTTCTTTTTATCCCAGAACGTAAAGTCATTATGTACTCTGTAGCTGCTGTGGAAGTGAAATCCTGGTATGCAAACCATAGGCAAGATCACACCCACCACAGCCTGTTACTGCAATCTGAAGATTCTTGCCATACACATGGAAAACTAATTCCAACCTGTACCTTATGCCACTGAAGTAACAGTTTACAAAGCTCACAAAGTTTGTATATTTTAAAAGCCTGCTGACCTTGTAATCTATTAATAGTGAGAACTAACCCACTACATTTGTTACAAAGAAAATCTGTAGGCTTTGTTTCTCAAATATTAGGGAGGATGAAAATTATTCAAGGATTATGATGCCTGGGTCATCCATAGCTCATGAGGTAGGAAGTTGCCAGAAGATAAAACCACCGCAAGATAACCACAGGCATACAACACTAAAGATAAATGAATAAAGTGGTTTTTTCCATGAAACAATCACTCAAAATTGCAAGTGAATATCCATTTCATCAAAGCTATGGAAGGAGAATAAGGATTGAAACATGGATACCAGCTTTTATCCAGAGTTACTTCAGCATATCTTAATGACACCTCTTTTTTTGACAATCTTTAAAAATAAACAGTATCTGGGCATCTCAGTAAAGATGCCTGGGAAAAGTTCAACAGACTAAGAAAAAGGATGAAACCATACGGGGGAGCAAGCAGAAGCAAGAATCGGTTACTGAGAAAGAGAATAAAATGAAGCAAGAGGGAAGTATCAAGCATGTAAATGCACAAAGAAACCAGACAAGTGATTCCAAACACGAAGCTAAGACAAGTGAGAACAAATGAACATAACATGTGTTTTTTAAGTGCATGTTTCTTGCTGTTCTCTCTTTTCCGAAGGCAAACGCAAGCCCAACTGAAACTGTCGCTGCGTTTGACGGAACCGCGCTGCCCTGCAGACAGAAAGCCCGCAGAAGCTCACACTACAATCAGTTTCTGCTGGCGCCACCGCCTGCTCAGCGCCGGGAAAGCAGGAAATCCGATTTTTACTGGACACAGCACATAACAGCATCATTTTTTTACGAAGATGAATGCATTATTATCTCATCGCATTATTACTTATGAGTCTGAAACTATGGTAACTGTCGTTGCGGAAGTCTGACTTCAAACAAAAACAGTGTTAGTGACCCAGAATATAAGATTCTAAATTCTTCATCCACTTTCTTAAATCTCTTTATCAAGGCCTAGGTGTTTAGTTTCTCTCAAAGCTACCACCCTAAAAGCATAATTTTACTTCAGGAAAATTAAAAAAGGCCTAAAGTGGTTAGTATTTGTTTACCATTTCCATTTTAAAATAAAGGATTATAGTTAGAAACAATAATTTTCAATATAATCTCTTTTAAATATTATAATAGGGATTTTTCTCTTTCTGTTTTAGGTGGCTATTTAACTTGGGGTTTCTTTTGTTCAGATAGCAAATTGCTTCAGAAGATTAGGAAATTCAGACACTAGCCCAGTTCACAGACTCTGTAATTACATCTGACTTTATTTCTAAAATTCCAGTGCAGCATATTAATTTGTAACTGATTATTCATGAAGCTACCCTGACCTGTCTCAGACTGCAATAAGGCAAAAACCCTATTTGAATAGAGCATGTCTTTCGGATGGGCTATATCCTAGTTAATTATTGTCATCATATGCCAACTAGAAATATTATTGATGGATATTTCAATTTTGAAGACCAGCAGGATTCTAAAAAAAATTAAAATTCATCTAAAATTCTAAAAGTCACCTAAAAGGTTGGTCCAGATGATCCCCGAGATCCCTTCCAACCTGGCATTCTATGATTCTATAGGATACCCAAAGATCATAACAGTAGGATTCTGTAGGATCATAAAAAAATCAAGGCACTTTTCTCACAAGCTGCTGTCACTTTGGGACCAGAATTATCAGTTGTTTGCTTTTTTTAAAACAAGCTTTCTATAAACTGGATATTCCCAGTCAAACAGCATCTCCTGAAATTTCATGCTGACAACTTTTCCTGTGCTTCCTTCAGCATGCTGAGGCCTGACCACTAGGTTCTTAGTGGGATTCTTAGTCCTTATGTCCATTTAGAGCTGTTGATGGTGCGATCGTTCTCACAGTGTGTTTGTTGGGTTTTCTTAATTGTAAATCTGTTCACCAGTAGCATAGATGACTACTAATTTCTCTCATATGGGTCACTGACTAGACACCAGATGGTGGAAATACTCTGTTACTACTAATCTGGCACAGAGTTGGAAACGCAGAGGTGAAAAGCTTTATCCCATTACCAACTGCCTGAGCCATCCCGTCTCCAACCTGCAGGCTAAAGATTAAACTGTTACTAGTCTTGAAGTAACTACCATCCCCTCAAATATCACATCTACTACGCATCCCAGACATTTACTGGGCAGATCTAGAGGGAGTCATACATGTCATACATGTCAGTACACTTCATTGGCTTTAAATTCTACCTAAGAAGGAAGAAAAAGCAAGCCAGGCTGGTAAAATAACAGCATCTATTGGATAGTATAACTTATGCAATGCCTGGCAGGAAAAATTTACTGTAGATAAAATATCAAGAAAAATAGAAAATAAAAGTGGACTGTGAGAAATGCGATCTGGAGAAAAAGTGGTGGGCATCATACCAAGGAAATGCAAACACAAACTAAAGGCAGAAAATATTAAGATGCAAACTCTCTTTTGCATATTTCAGAAAGCAAATCACAGTATCAGTGTAATACTACACAGCCATAAGAACTTAATCAGTTCTGAACAATAGGTCAGATTTTTTCAGTGAACTTATCCATGCTATCCTTACAATTTTCTTTGCCTCTGAACAGGTACTTTGCTTTGCTGCATGTTCAAGCTTTTATTTTTTATACGTTAGACTTCCGTGTTGCATCCAAAATCGTTACCAAAATTTCTGTTTTCCACTATGATTTGCCAGAGGAACTACTATTAATGTTTGTGAAGATGACATCAAATATATAGTTTGGAGTTCCAGATAACTCCAAAGGAAACAATTCAAAGAATTCCTGAGCTTGTCTATATCCAGACTCAATCGCTGAAATTCCTTAAAAATGCAGACGTGTTTAATACCAGTACAAAACTTGAAAATACAAGAACACAAGAGGAAGGAGCTAGTAGGTAATTTTTTATATATGTGCTTGTTTACATTTCTGTATGTTAGATCTGTGTATACTTGGATCTATATTTTTTCTTTCACTCTCGCAGAAAATTCAGATTACATATAATGATCTTTTAAAGTTCTATTACACGATAATTATCTTATCTAGTTAGACTCTAACTCTTCTGGAAGATTCAAAATTTCAAACCTGTCAAGCAGTACATAAAGGACTCATTTACATGGGAATCATAAAAGTAATCACAAAATCTGCCCTTGAGAGAGGGGGGAGGGTAAGCACTACTGCTTGGTAAAAAACAAGATGTCAGTGTTCCTCACATCATGCTTCATACTGCTTCACTTACAGTGGATACAGCAAGTCACGTAGTATGTGTAAGCGCTTGGTCATTTTTATTTATGACAATTGGCTTAATTAATTTATAATGATGATGTTTTTAAGGACTGAAAATACCCCAAAAGGCCATCCTAACACATCAAGCTATGTGTCATAAAAATAGTAGTAAAATGCAATGTCCTAAAGTAGATTACATAATCTGGAGTCTCTTATAGGTAATTCTTTTCCTTCAAAATACATGATTAGGCTTTGTAAAAAAAATAATTTAAAATATTAAATTCCTCACATACTTTTCTATATTAGAACTACAGCTAAAATTGTTTACATTTTTAATTTATTGCAAATAGTTATTTTAAACCCATGAAATTGTCTTCCATCTGCTTCAGCAATAAGACTGATGCAGTTCTTCTGCCAAAATCTCCTGTTTATACTGATACAGCAAATTTGGCTCAAGATGATTAAAATAAGCAACTTCAGAAAAGTATCATTTTCTTAATGCAAACTTAAAACCAGGCAAATTTATATGAATTTANGTCCTCTATTAGCACTGTGCAGAAGCAGCAACATTAGATCTTTGCTCTACCAGGCAAATTTATATGAATTTAAAAAACAAAACAAAACAAAACAAAAAAGTCCAAAACAAAACCAAAAAAAACACATGAAAAGGAATGTGGAACTAGAAACAACAGTTTCAAAAAAGAAATGGATCTTCAGTACCATGCAATTAATATAAGAAACTCTGATTTTTTCTTTAATTTAGACAAGATAAGAGCAACAAGTAAGTTAAAACACAACAGGCTAAGGAAGGTATTTAGAAAAGGTATAAAGATGCTTAGCTAAGAGGGCTGTTTTTCCATGCCCAGATAGCAATGTAAAACAGGTGAGAATATATATATTAAAAACAGAATCAAAAGAAGATACATAAAAGAAGAGGGAATTCTTGATGGAAATGATCGCAACTAAGCCCTACGATGGTTAATATTAACAGCTTGATGGTCCACAGTCATTGCTAAGTAGCCAGAGTACAGCTTGCATGCTTCTGAAAATGGAAGTAGACCCTTGACACAAATTACTTTACTATTACAAAATTTGACCCGTATGTTGACTTGCAGAAGAGCTTTTTTTTCAGGGAGGTATTTAATAACCAGGCCCAGTAATGAAAATATTATTCTGTTTGGCAGCCTCAACTGAACAAACCAGTTACTCTGCCCTTTAAAAGCTAAACATAACATCACATCATATAAGAAGCACTTCTGCCATTTCTGTCACCGTCAGCATCCAACTTAGTCACATTTAGCTGGCAATCTTCTAAAATCCATTTGGAATCTGACAAACTTCACAGGAAAGGTCTGTTTCAGAAAGCCCAAGCATTTTTAAGTGTGCATCATCCGGTAACTGCCACATCCTCTAAAACAACATATCCTCAGTTTCCTTTGATAATTTTTTGGTCAGCATGTGCAGGTCAAAGCAAATAATTATTAAAAACACTCATTGACAATATGTACCTGGGTATCCACAGCCAAAATGCTCAGATGAGTAAGAGAACCACGCATATATTAAACACTATGCACACAGGACAGCTTGAACTGAAACACCTGCAGAAATGAAGGTAAAAGTGACATTAGGATGATTAAGCAAACAGAAAGGCTGTCCTGCAACAGAAGACTACTGGGCCAGCAAAATGGAACTGTTGAGAAGATAAAATTACTCTCTTATGGCAAAGAGATATGATAGAAGGTGGCAGTTGTTTAAACTATAGGACAGTATTGGCACTAGAAGAATAAACAGGACATGAAAAAATTCAGATTGGAAATCAGAATGGATTCCTACACTCTAGGGTATTTTCGGTCAAAAGGAGAATGATGATGGTACAAGACTTTAATGACTTTTAAGATCAATATGGTTATTAAACTTCCGAGATGAAACACAGCCTGTCCTAAGGGCTTGACAATACATTTGCAGTTCATTTTTAATAGTATAAAATGCCTTCTTTGTATAGCAGTCTTATGTCATAAGCTGGTATCTCATGGATCACTTTGTTTTAAGGTCTGATGATACTGTAAGATGTAAAGCAGGTTACAAAAGTGGTAATGTGCTCTCTGATTAAATCCATATAGTTCAGACATCGAGGAAATGCTTTAAAAAGCAAGTTACAATTTAAATCATCATGTCCAATAAACTTATTGAAGTAAGGATATTATTTGTTAAAACCTGCCCTCTTGTCCCCCAAAATTAAGACTAAGGTACACTAGGTAAAAAAAATTCCGCCAAGCCAATACTTATACACCTATAAACAGGGGATGATGAAATCTCGGTTTTATGGGGATGCTGTGAGGTTGTATGAGGAAAAAACACACTTCAGGTCAGAATTTATGATAGGAAAGAGAAGCCAAGTTGAGGGGAGGTTTGGAATAAATCTCACCTTTCCCTCCATTAGTCACTAAACAAAGCCATTTTTCTCACTGGCTTTGGGTATGTGCAGAGATGTATTACCAGATCAGAAGGAATCTTAGCAACACTGAAGCCTCTGGAATACTAGAGGTGTTCATACTCAGCTATAACCTGGAGCAAGCAAGGATCTCTCAGCCAGTTTGAGCGTTGCACACTCATAATCATGCTCTGCCATTGGTAGCCTGCAGACACAGTGGGGAGCGAGGGCTGTGAGGTTCCCGGGATGATATAGGACCATAGAATGGTTTGGGTTGGAAGGGACCTTAAAGCCCACCCAGTTCCGAACACCTGCCACGGGCAGGGACACCTCCCACCAGACCAGGTGGTCAAGGCCCCATCCAGCCTGCATTGAACACTTCCAGGGAGGGGGCAGCCACAGCTTCCCTGGCCACCCTTTGCCATTGCCACCTTCCTGTGAAGAACTTCTTCCTAATGTCTAACCTAAATCTTCACCCTCCCAGTTTAAAGCTCTGCCCCCTCGTCCCATCACTACTTGTCCCAGTCAAGCAGAACTGGACAGCAGCAAGGCCTCTGCTGAGCAGCACTGCGCCCAGCGGCACCGGCAGCCGCCGTTCTGAGCGACGCTCGCGGAACACAGGGCCCCACCGCAGCCCTTACGCCTCCTCTGCGGGGCTTCTGCAGCGGGAGCGCCCGGGAGCTGCAGAGCCAGGCGCAACCCGGGAAGGGAGGAGCGGGCGCGCGTCAGGTAGGGCGGCTGCAGCAGCCGGGGAGGAGGCGGAGCCGGCGGAGCGGCCGCCAGGGGGCACCGCGTGCCCGCGCGGTGGCAGCGCGGCGGGAAGGGCGTGGCGCGCGCGCACCCAGCATGCCGCGCGGCGTCGTTTGAATGGCGCAGGCTTAGGGGTCCGGATGCAGCGTTAGGTGTGCGAGGCTTCTCCTCAGCTGCCCTCGCGGCGCGGCGCTGCCCGGCCCGGTACCATGAGCAGCGGGTGAGTGAGGGGAGGGCGGAGGCTCCCAGGGCCGCGGCTCCGCCTTAGCGGCCAAGGTCCCTTCTTGGCCCCGGCCGCCTCTGCGGGGGCGGGAGGGGCCGTTGGCGAGGCCTCCCCGCCGGCTCCGCGGGGCCTGGGACGGGGCCAGAGGCGGCGGCGGGGCCGCCTCCCTCCAAGCCGCCCTCGCTTGGTGCGGACACAGCCCGGCCGCCCTCGTTCCGTGCAGCCCCAGCAGGGTGTTGATGGTGTTGTCCTTTCCCAAAGCCATGGGTGGCACCGGCCATAGCTCAGAGCAAGCGGGCGCCGGGGTGGGTAGAGGCAAGGAGGGTAGGAAAGGCTTCCGTGCTCCCGAAAGGCAGGATAAGCTGGGTGTGAAGCCTGCTGAGGGATTTTATTCCCTGGGTGTGACAGATTCCAGTGGGGGAAAAAGGGAGGAGGGGAAATCTTCAAATGCTTGGAGATCAGATCCTGTGGTAATTACTTGGTTAAAAAGCCTTCAGATGTTTTTTTCTGCTGTTGTGGAGTGGTTTGGCATGTGGAAATTCCGAAGAGGGAGATCTGCTAAGGAGGGAGTTTGGGAGGCAGCTTTAGGAGCTACTTGTTGCGGGTTTTGTAACGTGCTGTGCTTTGGAGCGAGCTTAAGTCTGTAGGCTTAAAACCAACTTTCTTCCATCTCGTCTTGGAATGTGAATTTTGCTTTTCCCACTCCCCTAGGTTGTTTTTGGTTTAGTTTTGGTTTGTTGTATTTGTTCTCCTATCTTTTGACTGTAACCAGGGAAGGAAAAAAAAAAAAAACGAACGTTACCCGTGTTTAGTAGAACTAAAGCATGACAGAAGGCAGGGTAGTGCCTTTCTGGCCTTGCCTATTGGGAAGGACAAATTGTTCTAGTCTAAAGATGTAACTTTAATTTTTTATTACCAGTATATATAATTTTAATTAAAATTTCTGTAATATTATGTTATTGAACTTAAGTTACCATTAGTTTGAATTCTAAATCTTTATAACTCACATTTACAACATGGAATCTTAGAAATAATATTATTAAGGTATTTTATGCATACATTTAAAAATCATATATGTGAGTATACTGATATAAATGTATTCTTGTAGTAGTGTATATATACTGTATCTCACCCCATTTTGAAGTGTCTCTTTCAAGTAAGTTTGTGTTTTTTAAGTTTTGTATGTTGGGCCCAGGGTAAGGAGGTTGAACATGAGTTAAGAAGGCTTTTTAAATACTATAAACAGACAATGTTCAACATTAGAAACATATATTTGAGGGTAACATAAGTAGTAGTATGGTCCCAGACTATGTGAAATGTCACAGACTATGTTCAGCCAAGTAGGGTCCAGAACTCCACAAACTTTAGAGCTTGAGGGGTTTTCCAATATTTCTTTCTCAAGGTTTGAATTTTAAATTCTTGTTGCAGATTTTGAAGCTTTTTGGGCTGAGCAAGAAATAAAAACTACTGTATTTAATTTTATGAGTAGTTTCATAAAGCTTGTTAAAAATAGTGTTGGAGCTTTGGGGTATTGGAACGTTTGTTTCAGATTTGATAATTCCCAGAAAATGTCAATAATAGAACATTTTCCAACATTATTATTCCTGGAGTGTTCATAATTGAAAATCAACAGGTATAAGCATCTTTTCATTAGTGAAAAATAACTTTTAAAAGGACTAAAGCACTGACAAGTAATATTGCTGTGTGATGTCTTAACAGATCTTTAAATGGTACCTCCAGGTGCAGAAAACTGCAGTTGTTTGGTTTTTTTTTTTCTAGAAAATACTTATTTTCAGAATGTGAATAAGATTCAGCTCTTTGACTCTTAGACTAGCTCCACAAGGACAGCTAGTTTACACCTGGATTCATCTTCGGTAAACTTAACCAAACTCTGACTTGTTGTCATTTTCAGAGGTTTGTTATGACTGCTTACACCAGTAGGCCACATACGAATTCCATATGTAAGAGTAATAGGAAAATGAACTTAAATTGCAAGAATAAGGTGACTGACTTTAACTAGTTACTGAATTAGTATTTGTCTTTACTGCAGACTTAAGTTCCTGTAAATTTTGTCCACATGTGAAACTTTAAACTGGAACAAATGACCTGACAGTTATAGCAAACTAAAATTGTCTACTGTTGCAGGAAAATTTTGCATTAACATGCTCCTTAAAATCTCAAACTCCACTTTTTTTTTTTTTTTCCCCAAGAGAATTCAGTATTCAACACCTAGTGAACTGTCACAACTTAAATGACTAAAAAAAGGAGGTTAACCCCCCCCACACAAACCTAATTCATATTCAAAAGCTGTGGAAGCCATTGAAAACTGAGGGACAGATGGATTCTGTAACATTTGTCAGAGTTAAAATGAAAGGAAATGATGCTGAGCTTACAGAATTGCTTCTGTATCATAAGATATTGCTAACTTATTTTTGTAGACAAATTACCCTTTTGGAATTAAATTTGGAATAACTATTCTTGGAAGTTTCTCACGAGCATTTTAAATCCGAAAATAATTAAGTAAAATTATTCACCATTACTGGAACCCTGATGTATACATATTTGGAATGCTTTCAAAGCATGAACACCCCTCCTTGAGGAGTAACAATTAATTGATTCTTTCATCCAAGTCTAATATTGTCATCCTTGAACTTGAAGTTGATTTAATATGGAGTGGGAGACAATTACAAGACCATCTGTGATGGCTGGTGTATGTGGACTTTTGCAGGCAAAAAAAGGCTGATAAGAATTTGGGCAAAGAGTAGGAGAGGTACATTGTTTTAGAGGGCATTACTGGTGACCTAAGAAATCTAGCTGTCGTGCATTTGCTTTGCTGTCAAATGATTCTGTTATATCTGTAAGGAATTAATGTTATGTTAATACATGTGTAGATTACATAACGTGAAGAAAAGTTTGTCCCTTTCTGGGGGCCTTGCCCAGAACACAGGATGATGGGAGGGAGTGGCAGACTGTGTTAATACTTGTCTTTGATAGATATGTATTTGAAAGCCTTCTAGTGCTGACTTTTTTTGCTGGATTTTGGTATAACTTGAATTGTGTTGCATCCAGGAGAGCGTGGAGTTAGAAAGTAGCAGTAGAGCCATCGGAGGATCTCTGCACAGGTACTGTCTGTTGACTGTGGGGACAAATGAGCTGACTTATCAGAATATATAGCTGCTGTTAGTCTCCTACTTCTGTTTCCTGAAAGTTGAAGGGAGTAAAAGGGGGAGGAAGGGTTGGCATCTGCCATTGGAAGTCGCTCAGAACTAAAATCACACATCTCTGGTCAGATTTGCAATCTTTGTCACAGTTATAAAACACTTTAAGCTTGTATGTAAAGGAGTTGCGTTGACTTTTGTGAGATGGTATAACATTGTTCTGACAACAAGCTGTACTCATTACAAAGGAATAGTCAAAAATGCAGGAAGTTGACATATAAGTTATTTGATCTTGTATAAATTAGTATATAATGCCAGTTTAAAAATCCTCTTTGTATATTCTAAAATAGCAGTGGGAAAATAACAATGTCTCATTAGTGATCCCTAGGTGATATCTGATAGCAGATAGGAAATGGAAGTTGTAAAGAGCCCTGTAAAGTACCCTTCATCCTCCACCATTCGTCTTTTAATTGCTGGTCAGCCAGCATTTAACCTATGTTACTGAGCCTTTGGAAGCATGTTTCCTGAGATGTGGACTAATATATAACAGTATCATGTTTGGACGCACCAGGTTCTTCTGCTTGTGTTCAGCTTTGTCTCTGGCTACCTGGATTATATTTTTGTATTTAATCACTTTCAGTGTATTTCTGTTTTTATGAGTTGGCATAGTCAACCCTGGAACCCATATCAGCATTTGAGTCCACAGCACCCTGTGGGAAGTTCAGCTTATTGTGATTTGCATGAAGAACCACTCCCATTTGTTGTTCTGAATATGCCTTCTGCCAGTGTCTTTGAACCCTTCATTCTTATACTGGACAAAACAGTAAACAGTGTCTATGTGACTTCTCCAAGTCATTCATTCTGTAGGCCTTTGACTTATTTCCCCTCACTGATATAAGTAGTCTCCTTTCCACACTGAAAAGGCCTGATTTGTTCTGTTGTTGATAGTATGTAAGGTATTCCATACTTTTTAACTTGCCTTTGTCTGAGCTGCACTTCACTGAAGTCTTTTTGAGATTTTTCTATTTTGGGTTTTTTGAAGGGAAGAGGACTAAAGCTGCACTCTGTGTTTGAAATACAGACACAAATTAGTTCTATACGCTGTCAAAAGAGTGTTTTGTTGGTTTTTCAAACTGTTTATTGATCCATACAGAACACTGAACAATCCAAGTGATCTAAGTCAGCTGTCATATATCCAGATCATGTGGGTGGCAGTTACTAGCTCAGAGCCTGTAATTCTATATGGGAACCCAGAATTTCCTGAAACCTGCAGGCATACAGGCTTTGCATTAATCTATAAAAATTGCTTTTGTTTATT
The DNA here is from genome assembly GCA_013389885.1 of Geococcyx californianus. Classification (NCBI taxonomy): domain Eukaryota; kingdom Metazoa; phylum Chordata; class Aves; order Cuculiformes; family Neomorphidae; genus Geococcyx; species Geococcyx californianus. The sequence continues at coordinate 35,135 of VWPV01027798.1, forward strand.
GTACGTCAGTCCTTCTCTAATTCTTCAGTTAGCCCTCATCTTCAGTTTTCTGGTATAACTTCATCATCAACAGTCTTCAGCATTTGAGTTATCATCCCCTTTGTGAGGTAATTTATGAATGTATTGAACAGCATAAACCAATCTAGATTTTCTGCAGGATTCCTGTGGTGACCTCCTTCAGTATGGGAACCACTTAGACAGTTTATCACTGCTCCTTAGGTATTTCTCCGTGCAAAAACTGGTCGCCTTATCATTTGTTTGTTTAGCTTCCTCAAGGAATTTGTGAACAAGTTCTGGAAGCTTTTTAGAATATCATGTGGACTGTGTCATGTAGCAGTCCTTTATCCATGTTATACTACTTCATACCCTCAAAGAATCCCAATAATTTTTCAGGGCAAAACTTTGAATTTACAACATCCTGGTTGAATCATTCCCAATGTTTCATTTGTTTGTGTCTGCTAATTCTATTCTTGATTACATTGTTTATTAATTTGCACAACAGAGATGTCTATCTGGATCTTCCTTGAGGGAATCTTTAAATACCGACTGTATTTTCCACATGTGATTTCTTTAGGTGCTTTGTCAGCTCTAGGAGAGAGGTTCTGCACCTTTCTTAAGCAGTATTGAAATACGTGTGGTGTTATATATTCACTGCTGCTTCTGCATCATCAGGAAAACACAGAGCAGGTTAAACTATGGAAATCTCTCAAAACTGGGGGACAGTGAACAGAGACGTAAGGATTTTACTTCAGTTTTACTACTTTTGGTCAGATGTTCTTTTATATCTGATCATCTGTTGGCTTTTGGGGTTTCTGTTCCCCGTTTTAAAAGAAAGAATTGATAATTTTGTTGTCTTTTGTGTTTCAACTTTGAGGCTAGGGGGAATTATGTTCTTATATCAGTTTTGTCAAAATGTGCCATTATCTTCATTTTTATCTTGAACACGGTCAGCTTTTTTTGTAGGAACCTTCCTTCTCTCCAGAATAATCTCTCTCCAGATGCTTCCAGTTTGGATATTTAGACATGTTACTTTAGGCTCTTTAGAGCCTGATATTAAACACTGATATGCTAATTGAGTTTTCTTGGTAAGACATTTCTTTTAGCCTTCTGACATTTTACATTTCTATTAAGTTAAAGGCATTTTAGTTTAACAGTGCTACCTTATGTTGGAGATCAGATTCTTGCTAACTGATTAGTGTGAAACAGGAAGATAGTTTGAGATCATTTATTTAAAAAAGCAAGTAAGGAGAGTTCGCTGTTCTTAATGACAAGTTGTAAGCTGTCAGGATGTAACAGGAGTAGTTGCAAAAATGATTATTCAGGAAAGCAGATTATAGACTTTTTTAGCATCTGGTGGGCTGAACCTACAGGGTTTAGCTCTGGTGGTTGCAGGTTGGTCTCTGTTCTTTTGGAGTTTGCTTTCCTCTCAGTAGCATTCTTAAACAGGGGATACAAAAAAAATAAAGCTTTTTCTAAATCGTCCGAGCTTTCTGCCTTCATCGTTAGCCTGACTATGATTTAAGGTTGTTGGGTTGACCTTTTCTTCAGGAGTTCAGTTGTTTGCCTTCGTGTTTTGCTCCAAGTTCAAATTTTCATGTACAGCCCATTTTGAGTCAATTTCAATCACTCTGATTAGCAGAAGCTGTTCATTGTTATTCTGATTTCTTTTAAACTTCAGGAACAAAAATACTTTTTTACTGTTTATTTATAAGGCTGGTGGCTGGAAGCCTTGGAAGTATGGAAAGCTCACAGGATTTCAACGATTCTGTAACCATCCCATGGTATGCAGGAAAAGAGTCCAATTAATGAACCAGTTTTAAGTCAACCTTGTATATGGAAAAGTATGGACCACCCACTGTTAAAGGTCTTGCCCTAAATAGTGCTGACATTTGCAGTGCTTGCTGAAGTCGCTGGTCTGAGGGCTCCATGTTCCCATCTTACAGGATAAGGGTTTCTGACAGTAAATCTTCCTTTTTTTAAGATAAATCTTGCAAATCAGGTTCTTCAGCACTGATCCTGTTCTAAAGAAGACTGAAGCATTTGAAGAAACCTTTTTGCTTCTGTATCCTACAATATGGAATTCAATGTGTTATGTGGAGAACACAGCTTCTACTTTGATTTGAGCCTGCCACGTGTTTGTTATATTTGATGGCCTTTAGCTACTGAATTGAAAGATCTTTTGGGGATGATAAGCTGTTTCCCATCTGGCTTATTCAGTGCTCAGTGTCTTAGTAAGATCATGAGCATTTAAAGCACTATGGGATAAATCTGCTACATGGAGGAAGAAGGACAGGCCTGTTGCTACTAAAGGTGGAGGGGAGATATTGAGGCATTCATGTTGGGACCAGTGTTTTGCTGTTTAGCAGAAAAACAGTAAAATTGGAGCAAATGGTTATTTTTTTTATAAGTAAGGTAGGATGTCTTGCTGAAAGCTTGGGCTCAGTCATCTTAAGGTCTTTTCCAGCCTAAATGATTCTGTGATGTAGTTTGTGAATCAAGTCTCAAGCAATGGCTTTTCTGAATTACATAAACCGAATGCAAGAGCCTATGTACAACTGTCTCAGTCTTGGGTTTGATTTTTGTAGAAATATTTGCATGTTTCAAGACGGTATTTGAAACATTTTCCTACTGGTTAACTGTAGAATAAAGGTTTTTTTAATATGAAAAATAACCAAAGTTTTATATGCTAAGAAAAAGGCCTTGAGGAGTGGGTTTGCTGATTAAATTAAGGGGAGATCTTTCACTTCCATTTTTTTACCTTTGCTATTATGATGAAGTTTGCCTTCTTCCTGAAAAACAGAGTCTATCTTTTATTTAGCTGCCTTTCCTCATCTGGAAACAATTGTGGGACCCGTGACTTCTCTCCAGAGGGCAGATGAAATTCATACTGCGATATGCAGAGGAGAGTCTTAAACTGCTTTATTCTTGTCTGTATGGAACCTCTCGGTGCCAGTGTACTAAGCTAGTCTGAAAACAAACAAGATTTCTGCCTCTGTTTATTTGCTTGATTTTATTCCCCTTGTTTTGAAAACTAAATGGTAATCTTGAAGTGCTCATGAGGGTGTTACTAATGATAAGGCCTTCAGCTAATATTTGCTGAAGGATGATGTCTTAGATTATTTGTGTGATGGAACATCTTGCAAGTAGTTGAACTGTTTTAACTGACTGCCAGCTGACTGAAGAAACTTGACTGAATATTTTAGAAAGTATAACAAAATATCTTTTCCTTGAAAACAGGGATCTGAGAGATTATGGCATCTGAAGCCCACAATGTTAGAAAGCAGAAATTATTGCATATTGAAGGTTGTCCCCTTGATCTCCCCAGAAAAAGAATCTCTTCTTCCACTAGAAAGATCATGAAGGAGGTAAGTTGTTCGAATTTTCATTCAAACAAGTTCATAGTTCTGAACAGTCTAAAATTAGAAGTGCAGTCCTACTGGGCATTTCATGTCTAGCTGTGCAATAGAACTTTCACTTTAGAACAGTGATTGTTATGGAAACCATGCATTATAATAGGCACAGGTAGTGACTACACAAGTGTGTGCATCATATTGTCCGTGTGAGCAGTAGGTACTGATACAGTTTTACTCATGCCTACTTTTCTGCAGTCTAGCCAAGAACTGTTTCAATAGAAGAATTTTATCATCGAAAGTTCTCTTTTGCCAAGAGAGCACACATGGTACAAGTGAGAGGTGTGGTAGGTGAAATACCTACATTGAAACGGACCTGTTCATGTTGTCATACAGCTTGATCTACCACTTGTCTAGTTATGTGCGCTTTCACTGGATTCTTGCTAGTCAGAAACATTTTCTCATAACCTCTTAGTGTTACTGGCTGAAGAATAATGAAGGCAGTGGAGTACAGTGGAAGTACTAGGGAGGTAAAGTCTACTGTAAGATTGCTTCCAACAGTGGTGAAGGTGCAAGTATTCTGTGTTTATTGAAACTATGTATTAAAACCCATGTAATTTTATGACTGTTACTAAAATTAGAGCATAGTATTGGTTTGCTGATGTGCACACTGTAAATGTAAACAGTAGTATAAATTTTGTTTGAAATGCCTATATATGAGCATAATACCTGTTTATATGAAAATACGTATCTGAACGTGAGCTTTTTAGTGCGTTTTTATTTCTAATGGTTTGTTTACTAATCAAAAAGAGTGTACCAGAACATCACAATTCAACTCATCTTCATTAAATCAAGCTTTAAAACATTGAAGATTGCTGTCTTTAGAAATTAATCTTCAAATTGATTTGCTTGTCAAAGGTTTTTTTGATCTGTGTGGCACAACCTTGAAAGAATTTTGTGATTCCTCTGGGATGCTGCTGTTCTATGCAGACCAGTTGGCATCAGAGTGCTAATCTGTTCTGTGTGAATCAATTCAGGGTGATCAGGCTTTGGTGGGGAGATGTTCTGCTGTCATCTTTTCCCTTACAGCATCTGCTGTATTATGGATCTTCTTAAATGTGCATGTGAGACAAGTAGTGTGATTTTTGCTATCAAATTCCAGTAGGCTTTTTATTTTAGTCACAGGTTTTAGATTGCTAGTAACTAAAGAATCTTTTCTGATGTCACAGTCCTGCCTTTTGCCAAAAAAAAAATACTGTAAAGCTAACTGGTGTTCCAAGGACAGGTGTGGCGGAGTCAGTACATCTATAGGTCGCTGAAATACTTGACGATTATAGGAAGGCTAACATAGGTGTGCTTCAGTTGCGGAATAGGAAGAGTGTAAGGGAGGTAATATATGGTGACCTTAGACCAAGGTAAAGAAGAACTTCTTTTTGAAAAACTGTGAGAGTGTTTGAGCTTTTTTTCTAATGCAGCTTTTTTTCTTGTCTATTCCCTTTTTCCTAGGGTAAGAAATCTCCAAAACAGCTGGCTTCGTACACAAACAGGTAGGGGAGCTGTGCTGTGTAGAGTCTGACTTTCTGGTGCAAGGGAGGCAAGAAGGAAGAACAGTTTAAATCTAAGACAGCACCCAAGCAGACAGAAATGGAAGACAGATCTTAATTTTACTTGTTTTTTTGTGTGCCCTTCCATAAAAATAAATCTCTGCATTTAAAAAAAGCAGGAGAAAAATAGAGGTGGTAGCTCTTATTTCTGATAACCCAAATGTCATGAAGGTATGTCTTGGGGATAAAGTATTTTAACCTGCAAGTTCACTGCTGTATTCATAATGATACATTTTAACTTAACACAAAGTATTACTTAAGCTTAGAGCAACCTTCACTAAAATACTGCTTTATTATTGCAGAATAACAGTTGGAAAAACAGTGACCAGTGCCCCCTCTCTTTTCAAAGTAGTATATTGTAAAAGAAAAGTTCATTGTTATACTCCAAAGCCTTGTTACAGAAAGAAACAGTTCCCTAAATCAAGAGACTGTGACATGGCAAATAAAGAAAATGAACTGGCTTGTGCAGGAAATCTGCCAGCAAAAGTGTACCATGAGAGTCGTACACACTTGCTGAATTCTGGTGACTCTGGCTCATCTCAGACAGAAGGCGCCTCATCCAAATATAGTGGATTTTTTTCAGAGGTGAGTAGAGCTTAAAGACACTTCCATTTAAAATTAAAGTATTCCTGGTAATTTCTTTGTGTGTTTAGCTGTGAAAGTTTTCAAAGTGGTTAATTTTCTTAACATAGATCGGCTCAGGTCTTGTGATTTACAGTCTTTTTCTGTCAGTTTATGGTGATACAGTTGCCAAAAATAATAGTCTTGCCATTTTTTTCCCATGTTTGTGTTAGCACAGAAGCTCAGATCTGCCAGGCTAGTCTTGGTCAAAACATTTTCCTTTGGTGGTACAATTTTAACCTAGTTAGGTTTCATCATCTGACATGATGCTTGGCTACATGCATGTTTGCGGAAACGTGAAAGTGCTAATGTATGAATGGGAATAAACTGGTGAGATATGATAGGACTGTTCTCAATAGCAGTATCGGCTGAGTGTTTATGAAACTAACTTAAGTATTTATAGAAGACTGTATTTAGCATCATAAGTTTGGAAGAGAACTCTGAGATCGAGTCCAACCGCACCTGTCTTCCCACTAAACCATGTCCCTAAGGAACTCATCCACCCATCTTTTAAACATCTACAGGGATGGTGACTCCACCACCTCCCTGAGCAGCCTGTTCCAATCCCTGACCACCCTTTCAGTGAAGTAATTTTTTCCTAATGTCTAGTTTAAATCTCCCCTGATGCCATTTGCGGCCATTTCCTCTCATCCTGTCTTTCTTGGTAAGATTGCTTGATGAAACCCAGTGAATGCTTGCAGGACTTCTAAAACTGGTTAAGAGGTCAGATATTTAAACAAAGCAGGTTTTGTGACAGTAAAGGCCATTTAAGTCCCTGAACATTGAAATTTCCTTTTCTGGCACTACAAATGTTTATCGCCTATTGAAGCCTGCAAGTGTTTAAAGAGAGACGTGGAATACTGTCACCATGTTATCTTTTTGTGGTGCTGTAAGGGTGGGCTGCTGTGAAGATAGAGCCCGGAAAGTCCAGTGGGCTTGGAGGTACAAGCCTGTGGCACTCTTGCACTCCTTTGAATTTGATGGTTTCAAGCAAAGAGAAGCAGAATAGCTAGAATAAACAGGTTGCATAAGGACTGGTAGAGAGATGAGGACTGGAGAAAATGATCCTCTAAGGAAACTGAAGACCGGATCACTGGCCAAATATGACACTGAGAGATGCGAGTGGCTCTGCAGTGTTTATTACAATCCAAGATACATATTAATAATACCTAAATTTCATTTGAGAACAAATGTTTTCAGAAATCAACTTTTTCTGTCAAAATTCAGTTAATGCATGTGATTACTTGTTAAGGTTCTCAAACTTTCTATGTAAATCTAGGAATCTAAGTAAAGTTCTCAAAGTTGATGAGAATTATAGATTGGTGCACATGAAGGCTCTATTTAATTTAGAGACCTCTCCATAGGTGTATACTGCCCTTATTCTTGCAACTCTTGGGTAAAGTAGTCTTAATGTATTTGCATCCCCTTCCAAGGGAAGTCTGTTTTAAGACCTTTTGTTAGCTGAATTTTTAAAACAGAATTATCACCATGCAGGTAGGAAAGTATATTTTCATATACTAAAGTACTATAGGAAAGCAGCTTATTGTGTTGTTGCTGGCTACTGAACTTGTGGTAAACTTCTATATTTTCAAAAATACACAGGTTTCTCAGGACCATGAAACCATGGCTCAAGTTCTTTTCAGCAGAAATCTGAGGCTGAACGTAGCTTTAACCTTTTGGAGAAGAAAAAGTATAAGTGAACTGGTAGCCTACTTAGTGAGGTAAACAGAATGTCTCTTATATTCTTAAAGTGGTAGCAGTCCCTAATATACTGCAGTATTTTTAGAGGTTCCTTAAATGTTGTCATTTTGTTACAATTCATTATTCTTCATATTGTAGTGGAAGCATATTCTTCAACCTATGTTGTACTAGTAACACTTCTGATTTTATTCTGGTTGTTCCTAGGATACAGGATCTTGGAGTAGTAGTAGACTGCCTTCCTGTGCTTACAAACAGGTACAAACAAAAAGAAGTGGGGGATGAGAAACTGCTATAACAATGCTGAAGTTCAAGCACTTCTGAAACGTCTTGGTTTTTAAGTTTACAGGAAGAAAAACCATATATTTCAGTTGGCTGCTGTGTAGATCTTTTGCCTTTAGTGAAACTGCTGCTTAAAAGCAAATATGAAGAGTAAGTATCAGTTTTAGATGTTTTCAAAATGCTGTTACTTCCTGGCTATGCAGTGCCCTAGAATTTAAAGGTGTTTACTTCTCTGACTTTGTTCCCTCTACCCCTTCTCCCAGCCCTGCCTTTCTCAGTTAATACTTAAGTGAAAGAGTGCCTTTCTGTGAATCTTTATTTTAATAAATCAGCAGTGCAAAAACTCATTTGGCAAGATTAAGTTAGAGAGACTGGCTATGCCCTTATGCAGATTTATCCTAAACAGTAAAACAGAACAGCAACAAGGGCTTAGTATGCTTTATAACATGAAATCTTCGGGCAAAGTTTTCTAGCAACATACCTGAAGAACTTTTACTTTTTCAAGAAGAGCTTCAGTTTACCACTTTGAAATTGAAAACGTAGACAAGGATTTAAGCTTGGGAATTTGTCTACAGTTTTTTCTTCCGTAACAGAAAACTTGTTGATTTCTCAGTTAGCATCAATACAAACTGATAAATTTAGCTGGCCTGTAGATATTGGAGGTAGGGGAAAAAAGCGTAATGTGTAAAATATGTTGTTACAGATATGTGATAGTTGGTTTAAACTGGCTTCAGGCTGTCATTAAAAGATGGTGGTCAGAACTATCTGCGCATACAGAAAAAGCAGAGGATGGGTGAGTATAGTATTGGGAAGTATTTAAATGTGTTGCTGTAGCTTATTCCACCTCAAAATGGTTTAATTTTTGATCAGTAGGAGCATACCTTATCTACTAAAGAGAAAAATATAATTTAAAATAAAAA
>VWPV01027799.1:0-82365 GCA_013389885.1 Geococcyx californianus
CATAACATAACATAACATGATATCATATTATATCATTTCATATAACAAAACAAAGACTTACTCTACAAATGAGATTAGATATCTGTTTTCTCAAAAAACCATAGAAGGGAGAATATAAATACATCCTAAGAGCTTCCCAACAAAGAAACATGGTAGGTATGCAAATTAAATCTATACAAAAAGTTATGACAGTTTCTGACACTTTAGATCATTATTCAAAAATGTCACTTTGTGTGTCTCTGTGGAGAACTGACCAACACTTTTTTAAAGTAAATGACTCCCCATGTCACAGAAGTGGTGCACTTCGATACGTGCATTGGTCAACGCTCTGTTAGTGCACCTAAGTCGCAAGTAAGGAGTTTAAAATAAGTGTTGGTGTGCTTGTGTGTTCTCATCTACAATAACATCCAAAGAACACGAACGAAGTTTGTGATATAACCCTAGCGTTCTTAAAATCTGCTCTCTTTAAGAGCAGCAACAAATACTAAAGAAACCCTCTACATAGCTATCATAAGTTATAGTGTTAAGTGTATAAAATTTGTCTATTTCTTTACTCTCTTCACATTTAATTTCTCATTATTTTCAGGATCTTATTTCTACCTCAGCAGAACTACTAACTGCACACATCATTTGATGCAAATCTGAAATATCTTGGAGAGAACAACCAACTTAATTGTGACACTCTCCAGTCTTTCACTCAGTTTGCTATTAAAGATTTGCCTGTTACGTGCATTTTCAAATGCTACTGTCTTTGGATGATTGCTGCCGCAAACTGAAATAACACAGTGCAATGTTCCCTTAAGTACCTTTCAGACATAAAAGCAATCCACAGTAAAATTTAATAGTGTTTCTCCTATCAAGTCCAAGGGTACACTTCAGACTGCAGGCTGAAAAGGAACCAGGCTGGAGTTTGTCAGCTGTGTGGCTTGTATCATAGTTATATTTGCAGTATTTGTCTGGTTTTAGTGGAAGACTGCTTTGCTGTCATGTTCTGTAGAATCATTATATGAAATGAAAATGGGAACTTTATTCTTTGAAGTAGTATGTTCGGCTTTGTATTTTTATGACTGTATTTTATGCTGACAGAATAAGGATCTCCTAGCAGTGGAAACGTGACAGTGTTTTGAAACTTCATTCTTTAATTTTACCAGGTCACTACGGGGTTGGAGATTTTCATCACAGAAATAATCAGAGGCACTCTCTGATAAAGAATGAGTGAACATCCTCATTTATTGCATGGGTGATGAGGCATATGACGTTCTTAGAGATGTCCCGATTAGGACTGCTGTAAAGATGAGCTATGCAGCTGTAAAGAAGGTTAATGAAGGCTTGATAGGAAATTAATCTCAGTGGAACAGCAAGATTTTACCAGGTAAAGCAGTGCCATGCCTGCTTTTATCACAACTGTGTGTACATTAGAAAAGCAGAACAACTGGATAGATTGCTTAGTTTGGGTTTTCCCTGGATGATCAAGCAGCTCAGTGAAAGCATAATTTTATCTGGGGCATTTGCAGGAAAGCAGTCAAGAAAAGAAGGGACTGAATTTACAGTGGACTGTTCTCCTAGTTAAAAACTCTGCTGCTTTGAAATTGCATCTTCTACAAGATGCCAAATTAAATAAAAGTGGAACGGTATCCATCATGGTAATTAGTTGCTTCACCTTACAGTTATCATGTCTTTCTACACTGAATAGTTTTCAGAATCTTCTTTTTTCAAATCGACATTTTTCTACTTGTTTCACTAAAATGATATGCAAAATCAGAGAAAAATCAATAACGGCTCCAAGTCAGCTCTAAAAGCAGGGATCAAATAAGAAATATACCTGCAAGAAAGAAGACTGACAATATACTGCTGAATGATTGTATTTTATTAGTTATAGATTAGTAATATTATAGTTATTATATTATAACTTTCCATGAAAGCTCTGCATAAAGGCATTGTGTTAATGTCTAGAATGCTAGATTGTGTCTTTGAAAACATGGTAGACAAAAATAAGGGCTTCTTTTAATGCTGAGAGTAACTCCAGCCAGTTCTGCCTCTGTGCTGACTCCTATCTACACGTATCACAGTAACGGTGAGATTTCAAATTAGCAGCAACCTGGAACCCGTGTGCTTTTGAGACCGAATCAGTGCTACTGAAGAAAAGAAGCAGATCTATGCTGAGCCCCACAGCTTTGTTCCTCAGTGCCATTGTCTCACAGTCTAGACTGGTTTGTCTAACCTGTGTCAAGAAGTATAGAATTTAGTACTTGTCACTAAGCCCTGCAGTTACCTGGTCAATCAGATCAAGCATCTGGCAGAACACGTCACACCTCCTGTCTTATTCTATGAAACTGTTGGAAATTCCATGAGAATCAAAATCAAGGAGGAGGAGGAGCGGTACGTGCACAGGGCTCGTCCTGCAGTCCAGGTGTGACCAGAGGGTGCTGCTCTATCTCACAGTACAAATAGGGTTTAAACAGTCTCCCTCATGGTCATGGTAACAGTCACGGTAAGCTCTGAGGGCGTGTCGGTACTGCAGCCACAAATGAGCTGTTCTGCTTTCAAGGTACTTCACTCGCAGTGTCAAACACCTGTGAAGTCGCAGGCACTCATGTACCATCGGCTGTTAATTTCACAGCTACTGTTAGAGAAGATAACTGAATAGACGCTGCCTTTGTTTGATTCAACGTGGTTTCCAGCACAGATATGCATTAAGAAATTTTTCCCTTCTATGCAAATGCTTAATGCTATGAATAGGATCTAGTCATATTTTCAATAAAGGAAATGAAGGGGATGACTATTCTTCACTGATTTCAAAGACCAAGAAAGATTTGAAATACACTTCTTGGTGTTTTCAGTAATCCAAGATTAACCTCACATGAGCTATTTTAATAAAAATTATAGATTGATTTAATATAAAATCACAAGTTGCTTTTAATGTCATTGTAAAGGTAGTTGATATCTGATTTTATTTACTACAGACAGGTTAGAATTAAAATCACGGTCCTCTGTGCTGAGTGCGTCATTTGGAATTAAATCTAAAATAAAACATACTTTGCTAAAACCCATAAGGAATGTGATTCCAAAGGTATGTTTCCCAGATCACATGCTCTGTGTTTTGTCATTTTTCTCTGGGACTGACAGTAATAATATGATGAACTGAAGTGAGAGAAGACTGATGTTTCTAAAAGTGCGGAAGTGGAAGTGTTGGAAATTTGGAGAGACAGTTCAGACAACACACCCTCTGTTGGGTTCCTTTAAGTGATGTATAGTAAGAATGTTTGAATTAATATTTATAATGACATTGTAGATGATTTGATATACTCCCACCAAGTTCAATTCCACAAATTTGAACACAGACTGTAATTAAACCTTCTACAGGAAGAATAATCTAAATCTCAGTCAATTTAAAGTCCCCTCAGAAAGCTGTTTTTCCTGAATATGTCCATAAGTAAAGAGAAGAAGCAAGCGTTGTAGCATGATCAATACATTCTTTTGCACAAAGGGCTTAGTTTTAAACTGTAGTCCACTGTCCTCACAATGCAGAGATCCTTTTTATGGACTGGAGATAGCTGACAGATATCGCTTCTATAAACCAAGAGACCATACACTAAGGTGGAATTTGAATAGTTGTGTATGTTCTGTAGTGTTGCTAAATTTTGTCTCTAATTGCTCAAGAGTAACACAGCAGTAACTGTCATCAATCATCTTCACCACAGTGAATCCAATTTAATATTCCTGGCTTTGGTTAGTTTCAAATTATGCATTTTGATAGTAAATTGTGTGTTCTTATCTAAATCTGTTACAAATCTGTTGTTTTCTTTACATAAATAGTCCAGTGAGACACAAATACTGATGATATGCTTTCTTTTTTGTATATAAATATATCGCCTACCTTCCCATCACAACCTCGGCAAGCTGAAGAGCTGAGACATTTTTGCGCTTTGTGCCTGTAGCAAGAGTAATTTATCTACTTGTCTTTTTCACAATGGTTTATGTTGTAGTCTTCATGAATGAATATACTGAACACTCCTGAAGATGGAAATCCTTTCCATAATGCTCTTTTTACTTATTGGTTATGTCTGTGCATCCTTATGCATGCACAAGGCATGGTGAACAACATGTAGATTTATGGAATTTCTGGACTGCAAGGGTTGTGCTAGATGCCAGCTACTGAGCAGGTTTCTGTTTTGTTATTGCTGTGAAGAAGTGCTGTTAGACATTTTAGTTATGACTCAAGCTGTCTAGAAATAACAATGACAAAGTGCATGTGGATCTGTGGTTCTCTCATTACTTCATCAATTTTTGTTTTTAATGTGGGCTGCTTCCTATTTTTTAAATTAGTTTAGCCACTAATATTTTTTTCTGTTGTGTTGTCTCTTCAGTGTCTCGTGCTCTATTTGATGATGCCATCAGGCATTTTCCAAAGATTAGTCCGAGAGATCAGGAAACTGATGCTAAGAATAGTAAGCTGTATCATAGCTGCCTACAGATGAAAGATCTGTTGAAGCTTCAGGAAAGCTTAACAGATAAGGGAACTTCAAAAAGCTGAAAGTTATATCTTTTGCATTAAGGTGGATTAATTTTTCCTTATTCATCGTTCTTCCAATGATCTCATATCTTTTTGTCTTTGTCAGATAAAAGAATGATCTGCTAAATGGTCAGCGAGAGCATAAAATTCCTTGTCACCTTTTGCAAGCTGAGTAGCATGGATATTTTTTGAATATTTTCCTTCCATTTTTTCAGCTATACACATATTTAAATGCGAATATGGACGTACTTAATCGCATGGTTGTGTGCTTCTTGACTATTGGATCTTAAAGGAGTTACGTCAAATCTCAAACCATTTTTGCTCTCCTTTACTTAAATATGAAACCAGCACTTACATGGAGGCTTGCATAGGAACCATGAGTTTCCATAAGCTCACAAAATAAGAAATTTCTTTGTAACACAGCAGAGCATTTTCAAACTGTTGCTCTGAAAATCGGAAAGCATGACTGAATAATGATTTTTGTGTGCTGTTACCCAAGATGTGGAATGTTTTCTATCCAAATGGCTTTGCTGCCATGGTTATGTACGTGTAACCATGTCTCCAAATCTATTTGGAGATAACTGAGTTTATGAAGGGACAGGAATTTTATATGGAAATCTGTGATAATATTGGCAGTAGGTATGCAATAGAATATAGTGATACCTGGGTAGCTGGGTTTTCATTGAAATAGCAATATATTTAAGCCATATATATTTAAGCCATATATATTGCAGACATATTTATTATACATAGTTAAATACATTAGTATACATACTATCGATACATTATTATACATATGCATGTATGTGGACTTGATTAATATATGCACGTGTAGACAAGCATAAGGAAACAAAAGTATTCATTAAACTAGACAGAAAAACTACTGTATATCACTGCAGATTGTTTGTGGTCTAAGATGATCTCAAGATGGCTTCTAGTAAATATCCTGCTTAACAAAACACAGTACTTGTTTTCCGTCCTGCTGGAGGAATTCAGATCATACATAATACCAAGGTCAGGATAGAGAATGTCAACTTTTTACTACATTAAATGTATGAAAATTAAATTACATCTAATGTGGAAGATGTATATTAATATCTTTGAGACATGTGGAAGTAAGGGTTATGAAAGCAATTTTCTGTTAAAAATGCAAACACTTGTAACTAAACACAGGGGAAAAACCCATGTCCAGAGCAGATACCTGGAGGATTAATGTCTCCAACTACACTGGAAACTTCTATACCTGACTGTAATGTTAGCAAACTTATCCAAATTTTAGTTTCTTCATGCAATTAATGATGATTCACACTTTGCACAGATTTCAAGGGTATGCAGCCTTCTCGTTGCCCAGTGTAAACGTGAGTTTGTTGTGCATGTGCAAGCAGAAAGAAACACAGCCTTGCAAAACTGAAATAAATGTCTTTAGCCCCTTGAACCCCAGATGTATTCAAAGTGCTCCTAGTAAAGAGTAATTTTTCTTTTGAAAAAAGAAGCATAAAAATCCAAAATATAAAGCTTTTAGGTGGATTGTAACAGAAAGCAAATTAGATTTTTGTATGACTAATTGGATTGATTTTCTTTATTTTCTCATATGTTGTTCTTCAGCTTCTTTTCATTTTTTACACTCATTTGAATTTATGTAAGATATATATCAAATTTTTACTTACATTGTCTACAACTAATTTAAATGAAACATTGGTTTAGCTAGTGCAAAATGATTTTACAGTTTTAAGCATGGTATCATTCTTTTCAGTGCTCTTTTGCCTTTATTATTTTGTTCTTTTTAAGTGTATACTGTTAGTTTCTCTTAAAAGCAAGTGATAATGCACAGTCATAGCGGAGGAATAAAAGGGAGAGGACGTTATCTGGAAAGTGCTTTTGTTTGTAGCTATTAGGAAGAAGACATTTTGCATTGCAATCTGAATTTCCACATGATTTCCTTTGTGTCATAAAAGACAGGGATGGAAAAAGAGTTTAGAGTCATCTACTCCATCTCCCTGTCATTGCAATTATTCCGTGTTGTAAAATTGGACTAGCTTATCTAATGCAAGTTGCCCAGAGTAATGGAAATCTCATTACTTCTTATTGAGAGACAATTCCCAAAGTTTAATAGACCTCACTGTTGAAAATACAGACTTGGTTCTGAATTTTCAGTTTCATAATTTTATCCAATTTAGTCTGTTAGTTATGTACCCACTTGTAGACACTTGAACTTCATTCTTCCTTGATAAACCTCAATGGGAATATTCAGACTGCTCTGATGACCTCTCACACTAAAGTCTACCTGAATCACACAGCTTTGATTATTTTAGTATTCCTCATCAGTCAGTTATTACAGTCTATTAATTTATTGTCTTTCTTGGATATAACAATATAAGCTTGAGAAATCAGTTACATTTAATTATGCCTCTATCTGTAATAAGGCAATAATGCTTTATGAGGACAGATAAGGTGATCCAAACTCACAGTGGTGAATAATCGCACACGAACAGATGTTTCTACATTTCCAGTAGCAAAAAAAGTCAACCATATTTACTCTCATATAATTACGTATCTAAAACTCTCTTACACTGGTAATTTTCAGTTTCTTCTGTTGCAATTTTCCTTGGATGGGTTGGAGGGAATATTAAATTCCTATTTGTTTTGGTCTGTAAATTTCTGAACATATTTTATTTTCTATTTCAAATCCTCTTTACCCTTCGTGCTAGTTCTCTGCCCTTGTTGTAACATTTCTAAGTTTAACTTTCAGTTTCATCAGTGTTTTTCCTCTTCCCCCTTACAAAATGTAAATGAAGATGTCAAAACTAAAATTACCGTAAGTACCGAAACAACATCGCGTTTCAGCTTCTCATAACTGAGTGCATTACCATTTATCATCAGCCCCTGTCAAGAAACCCTAAGTCACTCAGTTCAGTTCCTTAAGCTGATTTTATGTAAGCTAATTCTGAAGTAGGTATGCAAAAAGGGATGACATATGTTTGTATGTGACACTACTGATACTTTGGGCACACAACAAATTATATTAATAAAATGGAATGTATTTCATTAATTCACTGTGCAGATCACCCCCTACTACAGCAATCCAGAACACAGAGTGTGTCCCCTGATCTCTATCCCTCAGACGATAATGCTCTGTGCTCTTTCATTGCAAACATTTGTTACAGACTGTTTAAAGTACCCTGTGGCTTGTGACACATTATAGAAATGTATAAAGTAGATGTTCTGTGGGCCCTATTACATTGCCTTTTGCATCGTTATATGTAACACCAGAGAACACAACTCATCACTTCAGGTATCGCTTCATAATCCTTTGAGTTCAGTATGTTAATTTATTCACATTCAGTGACATATTTCTATGTTAATATTGTTATTGACTTTATTAAAATAATTTCATTTCATGTGGAAATAGGTCCTGTCAATTAAGCAGGTAAGGGTGTTGCTCAGCCGGGGGATTGTGGGGATGAAGTTCCAGCTGTTCAGGAGGACTTGGTTAGTGACTTGCCTGGCAGAGAAGGACCTGGGGGTGTTGGTTGGCAGCAGCTGAACAGGAGCCTGCAGTGGCCCAGGTGGCCAAGAGGGCCAATGGCATCTGGGCCTGTGTCAGCCCCAGCGTGGCCAGCAGGAGCAGGGGGGTGATTGTGCCCCTGTGCCCAGCGCTGGGGAGGGCACCTCAAGTGCTGGGGTCAGTTTGGGCCCCTCACTCCAAGAAGGACACTGAGGGGCTGGAGCGCGTCCAGAGAAGGGAACGAGGCTGGGGAGGGCCTGGAGAACAAACCCTGTGAGGAGAGACNTCTACATAAAATTTCTTGTAAAAATATTCATTCAGATAGCTTTCTCGATGTTTAAGTGA
This sequence comes from Geococcyx californianus, assembly GCA_013389885.1. NCBI lineage: Eukaryota > Metazoa > Chordata > Aves > Cuculiformes > Neomorphidae > Geococcyx > Geococcyx californianus. Next base: position 8,364 of record VWPV01027799.1, read on the forward strand.
ATGTGCTCATTCTAATAGTTCATAGTACTCATATCTTGACGATCTTCATACCAATGTTATCGATTTCATAGACAAACAAATCTAGCTAGATATTCTTCTGTATTCATGGCTTATATAATTATAAAATCAATTGTAATATATTTTAAAAATTAAATTGATGGCCCAGAGGCAATTATATCAATGCAAGTGGTATAAAAGCCACGTATTTCATATATGCAATCTGTTCCTAAACAGCTCCCAAGACACACAATATAGTGTGCATTGTTCAGTGCTCCTGAGCTGAATCATCAAGTATAATGCAAAGGCTTTGAAGAGGTCTTTTTTCAAAACCAGTATTCCTACTGAGAAAAGCAAACTTAGAGCTTAATTGAGAGTGCATGCTTCTTCTACTTACTTAATAAGTTTTCTGACCTGAAATGACAAATTTCTCTGACTCAGCATCTCTGGAAAGAGTTGATGTAGGCAGCCACAACACCCGACTGCTTTGCAAAGGAAGGCAGTGAGACAGCAAGCGAGACTGAAGTGTCCTATTAGGACACAGGGACAATTCTGGAGAATATGAACAAGAATTACAGAGCAAGTCCCGTGATGACCATCAGGATCAACTGAGAAATAAATAGCACGGGTTTGTTTTTTTAGCAGAAACCATTGTGCCTTGTGTATATCACACACATGTTATTCTCTTCGCATCAGAAACCTCTTCTAACTAAAATTAAGGCCTGATATGTTGGCAGTACCACACAGGGGCATGACTGATTATAGAGATTATATTCTCTCTAACATGTAATTTTAATGGAACACAATCTTGCGAGGGGTGCTAGAAAGACAGCCGAGAATAATCAGGTCTTCTCTGTATTTGCTGAAGAGGGACAATACGATAGAATCTGTATTAAGCATGAGACCAACGTATCAGTCCTGAGCTTTATGGATTGTCTTTTAGGCTCAGAGTAATCCATATGCTGAGCCAGTACAGTAGATCATTGCTCTGCTGGGTGTGCAAATAGAAGTTACTGTACACATAGTAACTGGGAATTTTTTTAATGACTTGCTGAAAAGTACTAACCAGGCAGTATTTTCCAACAGCTGTTGAGTCAGGCTAAATCTGAGTGTTAAGTCCTCATCAAAATTCTCTTGTAAGAGTTTTTACCATATTTTTCACTCTAAAACCAGTTCTGATGTTGACAAAACTATTCTTCTAGAACTATATCACAAGAAACATTATTTCTGAGGAAATATTGCACTGTGCTCATTAAGAATGATTCATGTATTTGCTAGAGCAGCAGGTTCCTGAGACATGCATATTGACTTTGGTATCTTAATACGTATTTCAGAAGAGAGTTAAGTTCCATCACTGATGACATCTCTCCCTTCAGAAGCAAGTACGCCTCTGTTCTGGTTTTGCTCTTTGATTAAAAACTAAAATCAATCACACCTCTTTCAGAAATATGTTGACAAAAATGTATTTCATAAATTGTCCTGGAAGACATAGCTAGCAAGGCACACCATGATTGGAAGCCAGAGCAGAAACTATTGTTGGAGGATAGCCCAGGAATGAAGGTTTGTTGCCTCATAGATGTCCTGTCACATAGTACAAGTCACCCATAAACTTTGACGTTAAAACTTAAATATGTGATGAAGGACTGAATGGTTCAGTTCTTAAGTATTGCTGGTCTCAGTCAATGATGCTTGTATGAATGATGTACATGAAAGCATTGTACAAGGACAAAGCCACATTCCATGATTCCAGTACCTGCCCATGGCACACTCAAGGTTCAGGCTTGGCAGAAAGGTGCCAGGGCCTGACAGTGTCTGTAAAATTAGAGAAGAGCTCCATAACTTAGGTGGTTTCTTGATAGAAATGATACAGAAGGGGGTCGCAGCCTTATTTGTTTATGTGAGAGGATCAGACTAATGAAATTGTGAGAAAAATATTAAGTGTACAAAAGAAAGAAGAGTACAATCATTAAGTGCTGCACAGATGTCAATTTACAGAAAGGTCTTTAATATCCCAGGCATTTCTGAAGATGCAGTCAATCTCACTCATGCAGAGAGGTACCATGCTCAAAATCAGTGGCAGAAATTATCTTGGGATGACTGTACCTGAAGAGTTTTCTAAAGCCTTTTCTAATAATTCGCGGTGAAGAACTACATCATTCTATATGTACTATGAAGACCTTTCAAATCCAAAACAAGTGCCTCTTCTGTAGTTCAGACAAGAGATACTTAGTTGTTCTGTAGACACAGATTTTGTGAGCTTCCTTCCCAGAGCCTGCGGACATCACAGTGAAATGGGAATAAAATTTGAAGTGTATTAGTTAATCCTTGTTATTTTCAGTCGTGGGAACATGGGATGCTTAATGAACCCAGGAAATCCTGTAACGACCATGTGTGAATAAAGGATTTTTATGGTTTTATTTTTGCTTAGTGTACAAGGAAGAGCAGAAAATGGGAAATCTTAAAGTGTAGATAGCGATAGAATGCCACTGGTATAGACAGTGATGGTGGACAGAAAAATAAAAAATCTCACAGTAAAGTGCTAAAGATCAAAATGTATATTGAGCCAAGAGAGTACAGATCAGGAAAACCAGAAACAACCACAGAATTGCAGTTCCTATTACATAAAGAGAGCTTTGTCTCACTGCGTGCTTGCTGGGTTTTGATTTGTTAAAGTGATGAATATACACTTCTACCAGAGAGACAAAATTTCCTGGCCGAATTTTGCTATGTGCTTAAGCTCTAAGGTTGTAGAGGTATGCATTTTTTTGAAGGCTAATATAATTTTTCATGTTATTCTGTCAGGCCTTGTGGGGTGGGAGATTGTGCAGGGTTTGATTTTTTTCTTTTCATCTGCAAGCCATAGATTTACCAAAATTAGAAGAGATAATCTGTTACTATCTTTCTTTCTGAGTCTTTTAGTGTAAAGCTTTTCTGCTCACTGATATTCTGTTACTGAAATTGGATGTATATGCATGTCATCGTAAATAAGATCATAGGGTAATTCAGGTTGGAAAAGACCTCAAACCCTTATGATCTGCACAAATAGTTTTCTGTGATAGTGATACAAGCACTAGTAAGAACATAACTGTGCTTATTTTGTATAGCACTGATGTGCAAGATCTGAAGTGGTTAATTTATTACTCTGAATCAACTTTCTTTGAGAGTTCAGAATAAATTTATCACTTTGCTTTTTTTTTTTTTCCTCATAGGCAGTTTTTTAGAGCCATATTTCTCCATTTTCTTTGTTAATTACAATATGAACCCTCAAAGTCAAATTCTGAAGTTGCATGACTTTTCTGAATCTTAATTCATACAGTGAGCCTGGAAGTCCTCTAAGGAGTATAATAAATTGATTCAGTTATAGTTGGGTTCTTGCATTCATTGCCAAGAGTGAAAGCCTCACTTTAACTCAGGCAAAGTAGGTAAAGGTTTATTCATCATTATTGTGCTCATTACTTGAATTGCATAATCATTAATTAAGACATTTCAGGCATATGTAATGATGGTTTAGAACATGGACCATTAGCAACTGTAACAGTGCATTACATTTTGGTTATTATGGAAATTATTCCAGAGGTCAGAAATGGTTATATAGTTCACAAAATACATCGGAAACAAGCTGTTCAACTGTGCACGAAATTGGAAGGTTAGGTAACAGTTCTGAACCTTGTTTTTTAATAATTCACTCTGACTTGTCCAGAGATATGGTAAATAAAATGGAAATAATTTAGCATTTGCTAAATCACCACTTAAAGACTGTGCTGGCAAATTCAGTAATCGTACTTGATCTTCTTAAGTGATGATAGCGGTGCCTCTTTGTGCAGGCTGGCTGTCCCCTGGTTATGTGTGGCAACTGACTGCCTCTGACTGGGTCTTTCTCTGCTCATTAGCCGAAGATAAAGGTGCAATTAAGAACTAGATGTCTTTTTATAGCTCTGTGCATGTAATTGCTCACCTGTTTAGTGAAAGTAGTGGTCTCACTTAAAATTGGATTCTCAACAGCATTCATTGGCATATCATGCATTTGTTTGTAATAAATGATATTTCTCTTGCATCTAAAACTTTTGAAAGGCCTATTTAATTTAATATTGAGATTGTAAGGTTTTTAGAAAATACGTAAATATGACCATTCTGCAGTTGACTTAAAAATCTATGAAACCACGAAGTCACTGATTTTATAAGAAAAGGGTGGGAATTAAGCTGTCATAAGAATTCCTACTGACATCAACGGGGTACACCCCGTATGTATTCCTGCAGATAGGGTTATGTTTTCTTTATTGAATCTAAAGATGATATTTACAAACAATAACAAACCTTGCAAGCTGCTAGCAGCTAAAAAAAAAAAAGGCTTTTTAGGTTGTCTAGAAAATAAACCAAAACTGTTCCATGTGTGCTCCAGAGTTCCTCTGGTTGGAGAAGTTTGGCTCCATCATTATTGGGGAGGATCATACAGCTCTTCAGCTTCTTGAGGATTCCAGATGACAGCCAGCACCAAAGCCAGGACAAGGCAACTCAAGAACTTTCTTTTCTTTTGGTTACTCGTATTCCTTTAGTGGATTAGAGCAGATAACAAAGAGTAAACTGCAGGCAAGAACCATGGACTAATTTTGAGAGAGATACTGAAGTTCCGGAAGAGGGTTGCCAAGAATTAGAACAGGCTGCATATGGAAGTGGTTGAATAACTAATCCTGAAGGTGTTTAAAAGATTGGTGGATGTGGAGGTTAGGGTAATGGTTTAGTGCTAGGCTTGGCAGTGTTACGTTTGCAGTTGAACTCTTCTGACTTTGGTCTTTCCCAACCTGAATTAGTCTATGATTCTACTGGAAAACAAAGAATACACACACACACAGAGCTTGAGGAGACTAATGCAAGTTTGCCGTTATCTAAATACCCCCATAAACATTCTTAGACTAAAACCAAGACAGCAGTAAAATCAGGACTGTCTCTTCAGAGACACAGCGGTCCCGAGATGGGAATCCGCTTTTATTTTCCTTTTTTCTCACACCGAGGTTCCTCAGTTTTAGTAGCTGTTCAAATAAACTTACAGGCACAACTTAAATGTCCTTTTTATTTCCTGGTTCAGGTGGTCAGTCTAAGAATAAACGTACTCAAGAATCTGCTGCTATCACACTAAAGAAACACGCCAGTGAAGACAGTGGGAAGGAAGCAGTTTCTTGGTTACCAGTAGTGCTGTTACCAACATCCAGCGTAGGGACTGACGCTTCTCGTTTTCTTCAGGAGCAGGGCAACTGCCCCAGGATTCCCAGTGCAGGAAGAATCAGTTTCTTTTCTTAATCCTCCTTTAAAGACTAATTTAATACTGCTCAGAATTCTAAATTAGCACGCATTTAAAAATTCATTATATGCTATAAAGTATATTATAATTTAAGAAATAAAAATAAATGCAACATCTGTGTCTGGTTTTTAAGCAAATCTATTTGGCATTGTTTTGGGGAAGTACACTTTAGTCTTGCAGAACATCTAATTTCAGAGTTCCCTAATGACTGCTGTTGTCCCCCAAGTCCTTTACCATTGTGTTCACATTCTGCTTCAATGAAAGAGATTTTAGTTTTAGGTGGTTGTGTTTCTGGTGGAATGAGATATTTTACATCACTATCTGTTCTAATTCAGGATAACTTGTTCTTCAGAGGTACTAGGAACTTAGAATATTAGGTAGTGTTATATAGTATAGGCATTTAATAGATATACGGCATAGATATTCAAATTAGAATGTTAGACACTGATATATAGTGGGATACTGATATATAGGAGCAGACAGTCATATATTCAATGAGTTCCCCTATTTTCCCAAGTACCCTACTTAAGGGAGCTTTTTCTCTCTGCTACATAGTCTTTGTTTTTCTGTGAAGACAGCAGGAATTCAACAGAACATACTTTTTTATCTCATGTCACTATGCTAGTGTTGCCATAGATCTACTTGCCATGCACCTCCTTGTTCATTTCTTTATACATATTTATCGTTCAACATTTTATAAACATATAATTAGTCAGACTTTTCTAATCATTAGAATCATAGTATCTTACTTGTAGGAAATTCACAGTTAAGTTTTCTGAAGTCTTTCAGTTGCACGGTAGGTGCCATGATCTCTTACAGACGAAGCAGAGAGGCTGGAAGACTTTTGGAAAAAGTATTGCAGTGGATGGAAACCTAAAGAGTAACGTCACTGATCTGCATGACAGACAATTAAAAACTAAAAGTGTCTTAAAAATGAAACCTTCATATCTTTGAACTTAGTGTTTGTATCTTGTGCTCCATCTTGGCACAGCGCATTACTTAGGTGATCCAGGCTTCTTAGCTTTCTCCATTACCCTTACATTCTGACCTCAACTCCTACATCTTTAGTTTCATCTGTTCTTCTCAAGACCCTTGCAATTGATTTTCCGCTAAATTCACCAGATCCGTTTCTTGGTAGGACTGTGATTTTCTATCCATTCTGATAATACACTGGGTGTTTTTGAACTGTGAGTTTTGCAGTAATGGTGCTGAGGTGTTCAGTTACCTCCCATTTCCCTCTGCAGGGAGCACTTGAGGTGTTCCAAGCTCTCTCTTGCACACCCGTCTCAGATACATCATCTTTTACCATGTAATGACAGCCTCAGATACTCAGTTACAATCCTGTGCTTTCCGTGGAATTATTCCGTAAGAGGATGTTTCCCTGCATTATGCTTTTAACATTTGAATGTTGTGAAGTACCAGCACTTTAGGTGGCTGCCCAACATATGGTAACTGCACTCAGCTCTGCATGTAATGTTCTCATTTCTAGGGAGCTAATAAAGTTAATTATTCAAAATCACCAAGTAAACCATTAGCATTGCAGCAGGCCTGATCTCTTCAATCACTTATTTCACTGAACATCCCACGTATTCTGTTTTAATGCTTCTGTTCCATAGTGTTATACATCTGCTCCTTAGTTTTCTCTAAGGAAAGTCTTTGTACAAAGAGTACATGCTAAAACACTTTAATCTATTTAAACATATATTTCACAGGAAGAAATATACCTTTTATTATAAAGCAGTACAATAATCACTTTAAAACTTTCTACACATGCATTTATGCAAAACTTATACATTCCAATAATGTTCTGGGTTGTGTGATTTTGGGGGTTTTGTCTTTGTCTCCTCCCTCAAGTCCCTACTGGCTGTTATATTCTTTTTAAAAGAAAGGATTTATATGGTATTTAAATCATGTAGGGATTCCCAAAGCTTAAAAAAATAAGGAGAAATGTTTATAATTCAGTTTGTTATGGGTCATTATACTCAAATTCATAAAAAATGAAGTAAGTAAACACATGACTAGTTCCTTGCGACAGGCATTCCCTTCATTGCACGTGCCTCTACTTAATGCTGCTGGAGTGAAGGGAGACACGGTGGGTCTGAGCAGGGCAGGCGGAACCCTTGCTCTCCACACATGGCTTCAGAAGATGGCAAACAAGAGGGACAGGCACAAAGCAATGTGGTTTGTTCTACTAAAATAGACATGATGAGTTTGCTGCTCTCAAAGTCCAAGTGTTAAAAACGTTCACAATCCAAGGATCAAAGTGGTTTGCCACGTTGTGCCAGTGTCTCATAGCCCTAGGAGATTTTCTATGCATAAAGGAGATTTGATAAGTACCATGTGTATCTTGTTATAGTGTTTGTGTTTCCAAAGCTTAAGGGTTCTTGAGATGTCTTCTAATTGTGCTGGAATATAGGAAGGAATCTGGAAGGTGAAAGATTTGCTCTTATTCCAGCTTTTGCCTAACCTCTGTCCTTGAATCTGATCTGCTTTTGATCCCGCTTAGGCAATATAAAAGCATCTCTAACATGCCTTAGGGATTAAGCTTTGTCTTTTCAGTTCCTTCAGTAAGTAAAAAATAGGTAGCTGTGAGCATGCTGTTTCTCAGAAGGGACCATATTGCTATTACATCCTCCAGAACATTGCCTTGCAGCTCTTTCTTGTCTCTGTGCTTGATACACGTTGTCTTGGATGTCTCTGTGATGTAACAAGAGAATTCGCTACTACTTGCTTAAATTAGTCGTGTTCCCTATTCAGGAGTCAGGTATTCCCCTAGTGGTACTTAAGAAATTATGAGCTTGAATTTTGGTGGCTTATGGTCTCCAAGCAAAGCCTTGGAGTGGAGGGGGCTTTTATCTGGTGAGAGAAATAGCTTTTCTGATTTTCCATTTTCTATAAAAGGAAAATATGTAAGTAAAAATACTTGGAAAAGAGCTTTAACTCCTTTATGGTTCTCATAAATTCTGTTAATTTCAATGAATATTACTGCAGCAGGTGAATGTTCTGCTTACACTTTTAAGACTGTGAGATTTGTTACCGTAGAACTGTCTGTTATAACCCACTGCATTTAATGCAATATACTAGAGTAAATGTAGTGACCTACAGGTTAGGAAACTTATTACAACGAATTCTTTATTGTCTTCTTGACTATAAGAGCTTTCACAAAAGGATTTTACTGGCAGTCCTTGTAACGGAAACACACATACCTGTAATTGCTTCTTCCCCTAATTACAGTGTAAGAAAAGCTCCATTCGGGAGGCAGAGCCTTTAGTCACTCTCCACTCTTTCTGTCGTAATTTTCTGAGACAAGTGTAATTACTCTGCAGCAAACTACCATAATTACCAGGAAGTGCAGTACATAGAATCGGTTCCTTCCAAAAGCAGAAATAAATACCAGAGTACAACACAGTTGAAAGTGTTTTACACTTACTAGATAATTCCTTCTTCAAATATCATAGCTGTCAGGTATCTCAAGTTTTTAATTGCAAATTTATACAAAAAGACAGTTTTGAAAATCTGACCCCACATCCTTAGCAACTTCTGAATTATGTCCCTCAAAACACATGCGAGAGAGAAACCAGTTCAAGTCAGGTGTAACTGACAAGTAGGAATAGGTGTAGGTAGTAGCTGTAGGTGTTGGGCCACAGGTTGGACTCGATGATCTCAAAGGTCTCTTCCAACCTTACAATACTGTGATACTGTGTGAAACTGGATGAGACAGTTCGCACAACTCCATATTCCTTCTGGTTTGAGTAGTGCAGGTTGCAGCTTGAGGAAAAGGCTTCATAAACTGTTTAGGTTTCTCCTATAACAAAATTTTCTATCTTTTATCTTGCAAGAAATAGGGAAAAAGAAATAAAAGTTTTGGGATGGAAAAATTTTGAAAAATATAGATTTGAATTGTGATCCCAACCCATGCTGAAAACAGAATTACAAGGTCGAAGACTCTTGACCTTGATTTCTCCCTGCCACCCCCCCCAACCCTCCCCCTTTTTTTTTCCATTTAAAAGCTAGCTGCAATTTAATATAATTTTTCTCAGGTCAAAACATTATGACAGATGGTTGGGCTTTTGGACTCACTTAAATATAATATCAATTGCATTCATTTAACTTGAATTGCTCTCCACCATTTTGTGATGATTGATGGTTCACATGAGTGCATTCTTCATTATGATACAGACAATACTTTGTGACATTTGTGACAATCAGGACCAGGAATTGCTGTGTCATCTCTTCTCTTGGGTATCCATAGGTTTGAACTTAGTTTTGAAGTCTCTGAACTTCTATTTAGCACTCCTTTGTTTAAACAAACACTCCCAGCTACATTTGGCGACTGTTTTCTGAGTTACGAAGATTTCAGTTCTGCTCTGTATTCTGGGATTAACACCCCGCCTGTTGCCAGGAGAAAGTGTTGTTCTGGCTGTAGTGCAGGTCAGAGTCGCAGTGACCCCACCTTCTGGGCACTCACCTCCCTCAGGGTGCAGCTGAGGCAGGCAGTTATCTGTAGGACAGCTTTCTAAACCTGTCACGTACTTTAAAAATGGAAGCCCAGGAAAGCAAACCTTTTTGGAAGGGTGTGCAGTGGTAGGACAGAAAAGCACCCCCCAAGCAAACAGAGCCATAGCGCTACTGGCAGCTCTGAAACAGAAGACTGTGGACGCCAGCCTTTCCTGATGTCACAGAGCACACGAGCTTTCAGGTTGATGCTTCTTTGCTTTGACACAAAGGAAAGGTGTGAACTGTGTCCATTTTAAATTATTTGCTTCCCTAAATGTAGCTTCCATTTCTGTGCCTTGGACAAACACAGCCAGTGCTTATTCTATCCAATCTCCAGTCCCTTTAGTAACGTTTTGTGTCTTTTCGGTTTTTCTAAGGAACACAAAAGACATCTTCCAAGTTAAATCAATCCATTTTAAATTGAAGGAATTAACCAAAGGAGAGGTGAACACACAAGGACTAGGTCTGGAGTAGAGCGGAGGTTGCACTTGACATGAAACATCTTCTCCCACCCTGCCCCCCAAAAAGTCTCACTTTTTGCTCTTATTTTTATATTTATATTAATTGTGCCACACAGTGAAGCGTAATTTACATCCGCATTAACCTGCTTTCAGAGCTGGATTTTTACTTAAAGAAGTAGTGGCTAAAATACATTATAAGATAAAAAATCCTCTGCCTCCATCATCAAAGCTTAAAATTACTGTCTTATATTTAAAGTAAAAGAGGGACATTCCCATCCCAGAATTGTTAATGTTTTATATCACAGCTAATACGATACTATAAAATAAATTTTATTCCCTTCACAGTCATAAGATCTGAGTAAGAAATGAGAGACTTCAGACACTTTTTCAGCCATGTAGAGTATTGCAACAGGTTAAGAAAATGGTAAGATGATCAGAGATAATTTGTAATTCCACTCCCATGTTAGCTGGAACTTTCCCAGAACATTTAAATCTCAATTAAATGACTGTGGTGTGCGCGCCAAAATTCCCATTAACTTTTACGGTTTGTGACCAAGGTTGGAAGTCATATGATTGCAAATTATCTAGAGTGTTCCTTTTTCCAGGTGAGAACTAAAGCTGTACTATGAGTTTTACTAAAATGAAATCATATTTTGGTCCCAATTCAAAAGCTATTCAACTTGTCTTTCTAAACAGAAAAGTAATCGTTTTATCATCTCTCCACAAAATAAATATTTCTATGAAGTTCCTTATCTTACTGTATCAGTCAGATTAAAAGAACATATACATTTTAGTGGAAAGGCATGTCTATTTTTATATTAAAGTCCAGTAAAGTAAAATTTTCTTGAAAGCTTCAGCAAGGGCTTGACGTTTTTTATGGTTGACTTTATGAAGGTCTTTCAGTAACATGAAGACAATTTATGACTTTGTTTCAAAGACATAGAAGGTTGTTAAGTGACTACAGTCTTTGTTGAGGTTCAACTTGTGTTTGAATTTAAAATGAAGTCAAATTCTGGAAATGCAAACAGCTGTCCTTTGGGAAACTTTGTTGAAGTTGATGATAGCATTTGTTCACAATCTTGTCAGAAGTTCTATCTTTAATTGATTTTGGAATAAAGGCTTGTCCAGTTCAATTTGATGATGAGATTTAGACACACATTTATTTGTAAATATCTCCATAATTTAGTTCAGCATCCTTTGATATTTCTAAGAAATGTGGTATTTTATTCAAGTTTGTGAGAAAAAAGAATCACTTGAAAAGATTTTAACAAAATTCAGTTTCAAGGGCATAAAAATATGTGAATGTTTACACTGTAAACCATTCATCTGCAATTACTAATAATTCATGGAACTCCAGTGAATAAACGTATATATATCAAGAAAAGATACTACTCAACCAAATGAAAGCACAGAACGTTACATGCATATAATCATTTTGCAGTTCCTTACTGGCATATCCTGTAAACAGCACTGAAAACATGATCTTAAAGTGTGTAGTTCATTGGCTGATGTGTGCTACATGGCTAAAAACTTGCATGATTATTAGAGAATCCAGTGGGGGGATTTGGTTCTTTTATTCAAACTTTTGAAAATGTATGCCTTTAGCTTTGTGACACCGGCTGGCAAATCATCATTGTCAGAGAGGCGTGACACTGCTGCTTTAGTCCCGCTTCCACAGATAAGGACTATCAAAAAGATTACAACCTCCTAAAAGCATACAAGCTGCTTCACTGCCTGTCTAAAACTATGATCATCCTAATTCCTAATATTGCATTTATAGACGGCATCAAGACGATTCAGAGAAGTAAATAGAGCCAAAGATCAGGGATATCTAACAGTCCTGCTTATATTTTTTGTTTTAGCACTTGCATAGAACTACATTACTGCTAAAAGCAGGCAGCAGAAAATGTTTGATAGTTGTGATATACAGAATTTGATTTAGACAAAAGACATGTGGTCTGACTGAAAAAATGTGTGCTAGCAGTTCATGGGCTGATAGAACGAGATGTTGTTCATGCTCACTGGCATTGCAAAGAAAGCCCCAAATGCAAGAAGAGATGCTGAGTAGATGATTTACAGAATCTTGCAATGGCTTGAATCAGAAAAAGAAGATGAGAAAACTCAGCAGTCAGACCAGAAAAATATGAAAGACCAAAGTTTAATGAGTCCGTGCATGGAACATCCAAAATGAAAGTTTTTAAAAAAATCCTACAATGACCTAGATTAATAAAGTAGCACAAAGCACAGCTTGCAGCAAACAGAGCGAGAGTCCAGGGTAAAAATATCATGTGATTTTTGTAATTTTTATATTTCTGATAACTTCAGAAATTAACATTTCATCCATTTAATTTATACGCTATTCTTCCACTTCTACGTAAATGCAATTGGAAAAATAATCATAGCTGTTTGACTAGAGAAAATGAAAATAATTTGTTACAATGCTGCCTTTAAGAATGTCTCAAATCATAAAGTTCTATAATTAAATCAGTCTTCTTCACTAGTAGAATCACTCAGTAAAAGTGAACATACGGAGAAAATCTGTCACTTTGTCTAACCCTGTCCAATCCTGATCACTTTTATTCTTCTGCAGTCTTTTTCTTTTTTTTTTATTTTGTTTTTCCGGTTTTGTGCTACTGACTGACACAACAGCACTCACCCGCTTTCATGTACTGGACTAATTTATTTGTTCTCTATGTGTTGAACTTTCTGTTCAGTCACCATGTACCGCGGGAAATGAGACAATCAAACCCCAGGAGGACAGACATCAGCCTGGTCAGGACTCCGTTTGGCAGCATCCTAACCGAGATGCCTCAGGGAGCAAGAGCCAAGGAGAGCTGCATGGTGTTCAAGGACATTTTCCTGGGGGCACAAAGGCAGCCCCTTCCAGTGCACAGGAATTAAAACCAGGGAGGATGAACATGGGGATCTTCACAGAGCTCAAATGCAAAAGAAAGTGCACACAAGGTAGAAGTGGGGGTGGGTTATGCAGGAGGAACACAGAGACAACTGTACCAACAGTGAAACGTTAGAGAACTCGGCAAGAATATGGATTATAAGGATGCAGCTCTGACTCTTCCCTTTCTCAGGGGAAGTTAATCTGCTTTCAGAAATTATTTGCAATCACCAATGAAAAAGAAATATATTATTTAAACTAATTAATCAACAGAATTAGGTTCCACAGATACTGACCACTAAGAATAAGCTGGCAGATACGCCTCTTCGTAGTTGTGTTCTTCCTTTCCATATTATATTTTCTCTAGTCTTCCTATGACAACTTAAAGCTTTATTCTCTCCCAATGTGTGCTCAGCACATCCAGCCCAGGACTAAGTTAATTTAATAAGAGTGATTAGCATTTATATAGGGCTCTATATTATGAAATAATTTTGCAAATATTAACTAATCTTTACACTATCCATCTCTGTGAAATAGGCATCTAATTATTATCTTAAATTTAGAGATGGGCAAACAGAAGCAGTAAGTTAAACGCATTATTGGGACCACAGAGAGACTGGGTAACAGAGCCAGTAACACAGCTGCGGAGGCCTCCGCTCGCAGTTTACTAACAGTGGTGATCATCTTCAGTTCAAAGCAGGATCCGTCCAATGCTGAAGGCCAGGGCCAGGAACAGGACATAAACTAATGCGGTGGCTACACAAAATGTCAGTGTAACAGCGTGGCAGTGGCTCTCCAGCATTTTCCTCTTGTGTTGTATCCTGGAATACTTCCTGGAACAATATGAACACAAAATGTCTTTCACTGGACAGATATTCACAGATCAAGCGGATGCTACCAACCGCACAGGGCTGCTGGCAACTGCTGACTGTACATCTTCCCTACTGTGAATAATTGCTTGGACAACCGAAACTCCCCACGCTGCTGCATTATCGATCACTTGACTAAGAACAAGGAAACATGCAACCTCATCCCTTGAAACATTTTTACAAATAGTGAACAGCATGCCGCAAATTCATACGTATTTAAACAAAAATTAACTGTGTTCAGTTAATATCTGCTGTGATATCTGCTCATATGTTGATATTAACATATTAACACATCTGCTACGGACCTGCAGCAGAGGTATTAGCTGAAATTTGATACCAGACCTATGTCTGGCCCAGGTATTGTTTTAAAGAGGTTGTTTAGGATAATGATAATCAAAAAGCCATGACTGAAAACATAGTCCAAGTTATTTTAATTTTTGGAAAGCATTTATGGTTCTTTATAGATGGTTTACTACAAAAAGAATCCAGTAAAAAGTGACAGTATTGATGCTCTTCAAAACTGAGAATATTGTTCTTAAAATTATAATCAGGGATCATTGTCCACGTTGTGACAGAGGCTATGGTTTTATATTGCCTATTTTGCCTTTTGAATTAAGCTTCTTGACACACAGACGATGAATGGAAAGCTATCATTAGTATCAGTAAAGTCACAATCTTTCTTTTATTTTTCGGTGCCTATAGATAAAATGAGATTTTTCTGATTTGCATTTATTAATGCAAATGCACAATTTCCTGTTTTTCCTGGGAAACTAATTTCCTGGAGTAATGAAAAGAGTGTTATAACACTGTCAAAAAACTTGGTTTTAATATTATTTCAAAGATGAATTCCAGTATCAGCTGCTGTAGTTGTTGGAGTAGTAGATAAATAAGTAAATATAAGTCAATGTTCTCTTTTAACTTTTAGGTTCTCAGTGCATGGTTAAAGCAACCACTGTTACATGTAGTTCTTTTCGTATTTTCTTTTCTTTTGACTTGTTTTTCAGTTTCCTTCATCTATTCTTACATTTTCCCTATGTGTCATTTTTACTTTTATCAAATAGATCCTATAAGTCAGCGTTGACTTGAAGCTCTGCTGTGCTTTGCCTTCTGTGATCGCTGGAAGCACAGGGCCCCAGCTAAGCCTTTGTCCCACTTAGCGAGCACCTTGTTTGTTTTGTCTTGTTCGATTTTGTGAAAGAATAGGTAATCTTCCAGTACTTTACAAGATATTTTGAAGATATCCTTGAAAAGGATATTACAGACTGAAAAAGGATCTGAATGTAGGGAACTTCCTGTAGTATCCCTGCAATGCACTTTTATTTCAACCATCTCAACCAGTATTTAACCCTTACCTGTTATCTACTATTGAAAGATTAAATGTATATATATATATATTAATGTGATGTCTAAGCTGGACAATTGCATTTTCTTCAATCAGTGTAGAAAGTATTCTTGATATCACTTTGTAGCAATAAATTAACAAGTTTTAAGTGCTATATGATTTATGTAACATTTGCTGAAGTGAATACCGATTGTGGTTTATTTGAAATAAAATCGATTATTCAAATCTCAGAAATGTCTTTGACACAGAAGTGGGAGAAAAGTTAGGGAAGAGCTCTCAGCATTCTTTAAATATGAATATGCATAAAAGCTTGACATGATCTCTATAGTCTTTGCAAAATGTTTCGCACACTGTCGTTATTTCTCCAGTTATTGAATCGTGAGAGGTTCGTATTCATCCTTAGTGTCATATTCCAATATTCACTTATGAGAACTATAAAGAGGAAACTATAATAAGTGGCAGATGTTAGTAGCAGTTCTTTGTTTTCCCATCAGACCCAGAAAAACCACAAAGAATGCTGACAAGCCCAATCCATGGAGTCAAAGTGTTCTTGAATAGTCTCATAGCAGTTTTCTCGGAATGCCTGTAGCAGTCCTTTGGGGATCCAGAAACTGATACGTACTGATGTAGACTGCTTCAAACACTTTGCTAGCAGCTTTGAAATGCATTTGAAATAAATTGTGGACTTGCCAGTCCATTACTTCATCCATGGGACAGAAATATTTTTCTATCTTAACAAATAATTTCTTAAATCAAATGTTTTTTGTTAGTGCCATAAAACTGAAAATCTGATGCTACTGAAAGAGCCATGAGAGCTTAATGATGTGAGGGTGTGTTTGTTGGCTGAGGTACTGAACAGCATGAAAACATTGTGAAGATAGGTACCTCACAGGACAAAGTTCTCAAAAATAATTCCTAGAAATACCCGACATTTTGGGAAAATGACTTTTCACTCCTGGTCTCACATTTCCTGTCTGAGGTTAATGGATATAGAATAAATTTGTACGATTTATTTTAAAAGCAGGACTAATTTTTTAAAATATTTTTTAACAGTATAGTTCAGCCATTTCCAAGAAAACCTATCTCAAAATCCTTATAGCTTTTGCTTCGTAATTTATTTGTTTATTTTGGGATGAGAACTTATACACGCTCTGTGTAACTTACACATGCTCTGTGTATAAGACACTGACTTGTCTCCACAGAAAAATGCATCTACACATACTCCCTACAGCACTTTTGTGTGAGACTAAGATTTCAAGCCATCTCTCACGCACATGGATTAATTATGCTTGCAGAGGATTTTAAACCCCTAGTATAGGTGCACACCACAGGTGCTTTAATGGTACATTTTGCTTTTTTTTTAAGATAGCCAGACTTAATACAGGAGTAACACAACAGATCAGTCCCTCTACTTACAAAGGGTAATGACTTGCACAATTTGAGACCTCCCAGCAAGATGTCCCGGTTTTCTCCCCTGTGTCTACGTGTAGATGCTGACACACGAGATCTCTCTCCCTTGCTTCTCTCACTCTACCTGTGTGTGCATATAAACAAAATAGACTCATACGTGTGTGTTACACACATGCACTTACACTACTTGTATTTAATGAGACAGCTTTGCACAATTTTGGAACCAATACAGATAAATTGTAAATAGTTTTTTCTCTAAAGATTTGAGTAATGCTGTATTTGGTGTCTCTGCATCCCTGACGATCTTCGACAAGTTTTTAGATTATTGCACAAACCCTATCAGTTCCTGGTAGTATTTTGGTTCTTTTTTTTAATGTCTGATAAAACTCAAATAAATTCAGAAGGCTTTTATAGTTAAAACCTATGAATGTTTTTTGCAACATCTCTTTATTATTTACACCAATGGCAACGGTGCACTAGAGGTACCTGTCTGCACTTTTCTACAGGTAGCATTCTGTAATGCAGATATAATTACATAATTTATAGAGTTCAAAGAAATAGAGAACAGCAGCGTTTATTCATATTAGTATGCTGACTGGTCAAATTCATCAGAATACTATTCATATAATTCTTCAGTTTCTTAGTAAATACAGTTTTAAAAGATTATCTTTCCTTTAAACAAGTGCACACTCAGCAGTGTTTTCCTACTCATACGGTGCTCATCTTGGACCCTAGTTAAAAAGTGGGATTTCCATTTAAATTGTAGAATTGGGAAAAACATTTCATTTTCTATTATTTTGCTCTTATTGCATCTAAGCTTTAAGTGAGGATGTTACAAATGGTATTTCGCTATTTTTTAAAGGTTAATCAAAGCTTTCAAATAACTTTGTTTTCAAATAAACATATTAGCACACTTCTGTCATATTATTACAATATCTTGCACCTCATATTAATTAAAATGCAGATAATCAGGAGATATGAGAATTCCTAAGGCTAAAGTGAAACCTGACATGAATACCTTTATTTATGCATCTATTTTATAAAACAATGTATTCATAGTAAAGAAGATGCATTTATTCATTTTATTTTCAGTGTGTCATGTGAGCCTCAAACACTTGATAATTTTCTTTTTTTATATAAGTTTTGAAAGGCACAAGTATAAACCCTTTCCTGCTCTTCTAGTCATGCATACCTCCAGAAATGTTAAAGGAAATTATTAAGATGGACAATGAGGAGAGACTATAATAATGATTAAATTGTCTCTTAATATTGCCATAATGAAAATATGTGATCACTCCAAGAAATACTAATCTTTGATTAATTTGGAAACACTTCTTCTCAAAATGTTTTTTATTTCATCTGAAAAGTAAGACAATCAACATATTTCATCTCAGGAAAGCAATCAGGATCTTATCATGAGAGCTTCCTCTTAAAAAGTAGTGAAACATACACAACCCCAATTTTTTTGAACTTCCATTTTTTTTATTTTCAACTGAACACAATGATATGCAATAATTAATTCTTATAATTTTCTTTGAAGCCAAGATGTATGTAGTTATTTAAAGCAGATTTTTTTGAATAAAGACATTGGAAATACCACTGTCCATCCCTTTTTCATTTGAAATGTCTGAAACTATTATTTTCAATTTAATCTTCAAACTGTATTATAAGTAATAGCTTGAGGCAATACATATTTAGTGTCAAACAATGCCCATCATTCTGGTAGTACGAAGGTGATTAAAGAAGACAGAAATGAAATTTGGTTGTTTCATGTACTCAGAAAGAACTACCCTGGAAAAGAGATTTTTTTTTTTGAAAGCAGGACAAAATTATGCCATCAATGATATATGATGGTGTATCTCACCAAAATAATTTCTGAGTTGAGAAAATTTACATTTTTTTTCAGTTTTCTTCTCTTATAGCAGAAGAAATATTTTGTGGTGTTTGTTTTAATTGCCATAATATTAAACCTTCAGTTATAATTTCTTAATAAGTCCACTGGAGGTTTATCCATTTATTGCAAATAATCTTTCTTCCAACCTGAATGTTGACCATCGATTACATGTAAGTATTCCTTGTACTTATATGCAATTATACAGAAAAATAAATACATTTTTCAATTAATTACTTTATTGACATTATCATCAACCTTTTGCTTTCACTGTGTAAGCCCTATAGAGAAGACCCAGGTTTTTTTGTTTGTGAATGGGTACTGCTATAATACTCGGGCTTTTAAATTATGATCCAAATGAGATTAGAAAAGATGCTTATTCCCTCATTTGGAATGTGGATGTTGCAGATCTCAAGAGTTCAAGAGCACTACGTTAGAAAAAAACATACTATATTTTTGGAATTTCATATTTTTTTCACACTTCCCTTCTGCTTACCCTAGCGGAGAGTAACACCAATGGAATTGCTTGGCAACAGTGAGACCCTGATGCAAAATACCAGGATGGAATTTTTCCTATAATACCATCTGGATTCTAACAATTTTAGCGCTTTTTTTCCTGGCTATTATCGTAGTGTGCTTGAATTTTGGATTTTCTCCCTCAGTGGATTTTGTTCGAAGGATGGCTGAGGGTCAGTTAGCTGATTTCCTCTCTTTGTGTGTCCAAATATTACTTTTATTGGGTACAATCTTATGTGTGAATAGCTTTTCTTCTATTCACATGTCAAAAATCTTTTGCACAAAGACTGTTTCTATGAAACTTGATATCAGGGCTTTATTTCTCTTCAGCCCCCTTCCACAGAAGAACCTGTCAGGGCTGTGTCTGCTATATTTAGGAGCACAAACCAGACAATCAAGACAACTCTTAATTATACGGAGTATTATTGTTTATGTGTATTTGATCGTTAAATCAGCACATACTGCAAAACGCCAAATGTAGTAGATACTTCTCTAAGGAAGAGTATTCAATGCAGATGTTTTCATGTCTATATTTGTTAAAGAATTATAGTTGAGTCTGAAGCCTCATTCTGGTTGATGACAGACTTAAATGCTCTCCAGTGAATTCCCTTAATGGAAATCAAATCACAATCATCTTCACAGCAGGCCTAAAGTAAAGCATTTGTTTTGCAAACTTCAATGCACATAACTTTCTCTCTGTCAGTAGCGTTTCGTGTTGCGTGGATCAGAAGTTTTGGAATTCTTTTCCCTCAGTCACTGCTGGCATTGCTATTGTTCATGTTGTTGTAGCGCCCAGAGGTCACTGCCATGGCATCAGACAGCGTCAAGATATGGACTACAACATGGTCTGTGTTCTGAACTGCTGAGAACTGAAAGGATGAGGAACAGAGGGCTCAGGGGAAATTGCAGGCTGATGATAAATGTGGATAGTGATCTTAACTTGTTTTTATTCCTGGCTCCATGGAAAGCAGCAATGTGAAAAGATGGAAAGACACAAGCAAATTAAGCATTCCATTTTCTATGCACGTGTGCCATATGCATACTAAATGTGTTTCCATGTGTGCGTGTACATGTGAGTGTACAGCCGTACACATGTATGTACACATACGTCCACGTAGGTTGTACTTGTAGTCGTATTTAGTAAAGTGCAGCAAAAATACATGTATAGTTCTTCACTTCCAGGTAACAAACAGAAATCTTTCAGTAAATGATTCTTGAAAAAATATTTGAAAGAAAATGGTATGGGAGACTTACGAAATTGTTTGTGAAAGTCATTAATTCAATACTCAGTGGATGATGTGATGGGTAATAAAACAAGTGGGAAACTACACTCCTAGCCCTGTACCACAGCATAAATCAAAAGTTTTATTTCAGAGAATAGAAACAAAATGCTTCTACAGTGGCCTGAAAGTCTGAAAGAATCTTAAATTTGTTATACATGGAAAAAAATAGGTAGGTATTCAGGTTGGCAAAGTGTAGTGGGACTGACAAGTTAATCCTAGGATTTTTTTCTTTGTTTGTCAGTAATTAATGGATCTGAGAAATAAAAGGTGTCAGAGATAAAAGGAGGTTGCAGCAGAAATTAGAGAGCTGAGCTTCCTACTTATGGGGGAAACAGATTTTTATAAGATTATTTTAGTGCATTTTAATAGAAACAGTTGTTCTGCTTAGAAGAGATATGGAGATGGACTTTAAGATGAGCAGCAGACAAACTGCAGAAGCGAAGGTGTTTACAGAAACAAGGATAATGCTCAGGAAGGCAGTTCATGTGGGAAAGCAGAGACAAGCAACAGAAAGGACAACGTGAGCACGCACATTGTCCAAGGTACAAATTAGCGGTAAAGCAAATGCAAGAGCTCAGCCACAACGTACTTGCTCTTCAGTCAGTCAAGAGACTCACACAGCTGACTGGGGAGGGGGAAAGTGGATAAACACAAAGTCTTACAAAGGTAACTTCTTGGGCCTTCAGTTGTTGACAGAGGAGCATCTCCAGAGTGGATATTAGAGACAGAATCTGAGCAAGATTGACCTGTAAAGGAAGTAAGAGTGGACATAAACTGACAACCTAGAAACTGAGATGAGGGAAGAAGGGGCTCTGCTGGAAAAGGGGAACCGGAACAATGGAGTTGAAGGCAAAGTCAGGACTTGCCCAGTTGACCATTTGGTTATTGAAAAGGACAGGTGGCAGTTCTTGAAAGCATTGTGTTGTAATAGAGGTCACACCTAACTCCTGGGATGCACTTGTGGAATATCAGCGTAAGAATGACAAAGGAGCTTTACTCAGTATAAACCATAATCTTTCAATACTTCTCAATAGAAGAGACTTCTTCCCTGCAGAGCTTGCAATCAGACCTTGAAGTATTTCAGCCAAGTGAGCATAAAGTTCTAGCAATTACTCACTTTCACACTGTGACCTGTCTGTGTACGTTTCCTGTTTGCTCTGTGAAACTGCTTCTTTCCTGTTGAGAAGTCTTCTGGTGATCTTGCAAGGATACTTGATCTAATTGTCTTTCACGCCAACGAATTTCCTTCTTATCTTTTCTCCTTCAGTAAAAACAAACAACATTCTTCCAAACACAAATAGACCAAAAATGACAAGCTGAAATGGAGAAAAATACACCTTTACAAGCACAGATACTTACAAATGCACACACCATTTTTGCAATGTGTTGTGGTTTAACACTTTGAGGTGTTCCAACATGATATCACGCAGGGTCATTGGTGTTTCAAGGTGTACCTGCTTTGAGGTGTACCTTCTCCAGTGTGGACAACAACCCCTTCAAAGAAACACCAGCAGTGGCACAGATATAACCTCTATCACAGATGGGTTTATTCATGACCACAGATGCTTTGGGATGTCCTGCTCCCACATTGACTCATCCACAGGTCAAAGTCCCTTCAACTTGAGTTCACAGTGGAATTCCAGCCTGCCCAGTACAGCAGCACAGAAACAACCGCGATGCCCTGGCCATCTGCCAGCCCAGACACATTACCAATGTCAGCAGAAAAGGGCTTGACACTGTGTGAGCACTGCTCAGCAATAACAAAAGAATTCCTGTATTGTCTACACTGTTTTCAGCACAAATACAGAACGCAGGGCCACATGCTACTATGTAGAAAATTAACTCTGCCCCAGCCAAAACTGGTACACAAGGTTGTTCTGTGACATGATCCACCCGTGGCTGTTCAAGAGGCAGATGAAAGAAATCATTAAAATGTTGTCAAATAAATGCAAAGTTGCAAGTTTGCTTCATAAAGCCAACAGGGGGTGAAATGAGTAGATTTGTCTGAGATAATGAACAAGATGTCCTATTAAATCACAATTAATAATTCTAAGATACGAGACTGGATGAATTACCAAAAAGCTTACTGACAGTTTTATTAAAGTTGTTAATGGAGCTGTAAAACGGGCTAGTCCTGGCTTTTAAGGAGTGCCTCTTCTATCCTAATTCAATAGACTAGACAATGAGTTTCTGTGTTTCCAGAGGCTGTAGATGATGCACATACTGGTGAAGCAGACACTTGGAGTAATGTAATACTTGGAAGAATTTAATTGCCTGATTAAATGGCTGTAATAAAACATCATGTGTCTTAAAACAAGCAGAAGTTGAGAAATCATCTTCCCACTGAGTACAGCACTGGTGAAACTGCTGCCAGAACAAGGAATCAAACTTTATTAGCCCAAATTCATGGAAGTTTCACATTCAAAAATAACGCAGGCACTGGAAAACAGGTCTTATAATTGAGGTTTATGCAGCTCCATTGGTTTTGCTCATTAACTAAGGGAGTGAGTGTTAACTTCTTGTAGTTACTTACACAAGGGAATTACATCCCAGAGTAGGAGAAAGTGGGCTTTTAATTGAAAGGATATAAACTTAAATTAGGGAAATGAAATCTAGAACAAGGTCACAGAGCCTTTCTAATGAAAGTTGCTAATACTAAAGCAGCCTGGGAAAAGTGGTGGGGGGAGTTTTCTTCATTACTGCCTCCAAGAACAATATGAAATTTCTGACAACTGAAGAAAAACTTGACTTCTATGAGGAAGTACGTAAGAATGTAGCTTCTGTTATTGCTGTGGAGGCTCGGCATTCTGGAAGACTTATTTTTGTTGTTGCTAATTACAGCCTTAGCCCTATAGTAATGAACTACTTCACTTAGTTTTACGAAGTCCAACACAAAAATAAAAAAGAGAATCAACTACAATCATCTTTCAAGTAGTTCCCTTCTGAACTGCTGACAATGCTCAAATCAATTTGGCAGATCATTTTCTGAAAGGCTGTTGAGAATGTCTGTTGCTTTTGCTTTCATATCTTCTACCCACAAAAAATGGGTTTCTTTGAGCTCTAACTTGATCTTTCGGAAGATGTAGAAACCACAGGGAGCCAGGTCTGGTGAACAGGATGGGTGTTCAAGCACAACAATGTTGTTATGAGCTACAAAATTCTTCAAAAATTGTTGTGGGCTGGTGCATTGTCTTGCTGCAAAATCCCCTCTTTTCTCCACAATTATGGTTGTTTCCTTCTCAAATGTTTATACAATTTCATCAGGAATTCAATGCAATTCTGCTAATTTACCATCTGGCTGCTGGGAACTCACTCTGCCATCGCAGTTCTCTGGGTGTCAAAGGAAAGAGCCAACATGGCCTTGAACATTGAACATGTGGTTTTGGTCTTGGAGAAGTTGCTGACTTCCCCTGCATTGATTACCTCTTGGTTTCTGATCATACTTGTGCATAAATATCCAAGTTTCATCACAAATAATTAATAAATTAAAAAAATCTGATTCATCCTCACTGCAAAATGTCCAAACATAGTTCCTTTTGACATTCTTTTTGTTCATCTGATAGCGATTTTGGAACTATTTTTGCACAAAACTTTTTCATGTTCAGTTCTTCCATTAGAATGTGTCGAACACTTTCCCTGTCCAAATAAACTTTCCTAGCTACTGCTTGAACATCCAGCCTCCTCTCTTTTCAAATCACATCTTATTTTTTTATGTTGTCATGGATAACTGCTACGCATGGGCAGCCTGGGCAATCACCTTTAATGCTTTCTCTGCCTTCCAAAAATTGTTTGTGCCATTCAAAAACATGTGCATGAGACATTTACTCTTCACCATGAACCCCAGTCGTTAATCGAAAAGTTTCTGTCATGGATTTCTTTAGTTTCACAAGAAATTTGATGTTAACTCACTGTTCACTCTTGCACACAGACATTTTCTTACTGAAGATAAGGAAATGTCTGTATTTGAAAGTGCATCCACTCATACTAAGTGAAGTGATCGAGTTGAGCCTTGCCTCACTGTGACAGGTTGCATATGTTCTATAACCAATTCTTCTCTCCTCCCACTCTTGGTTCCCAAACTATAAGATTAGTCTCTTTTGTGTTGATCTAATGTTCTCCATATTCACTTTGTGATAATTCGAAAGAGGCAAAAAATGAAATCTGAAAAAAAGAGAAAAAAATATTCCTTCTAAAATCATCTTCAGTGGACTATTCTAGCTGTCCCTTTCCTTTAAAATAATTTATTTCCTGTCATCTTATAGTACTTGCAAGTTGATTAGGATAATGATTAAATTAAAATCTCAAGTTTCAGAACTTCAGCGAGTCATACTTTGGAGGCCAGGATGGGATTTTTCCTCTGTGTGGCTACCTATTCTATTTATTTTTGACCCTCCTCCCCCTAAGTGTGAAAGTGGCATGGAGGGTCCACTTTGTAATATCAGACAGGCAGGAGGAACTATCATTGTCTGAGAGGCTGACAATTACAGCCGGAGCTGTGTGCCCTACTCCCTACGCATAGATACTGGAGCAGGAATCACACCATAATATTTTAATATAAATCATCCCCAGTTTTGCTAAGCTGCAAAATGCTTTGCTCTTAGCTGTGGCAGTTTACACGCTGATTGACAAACAGGTCAGGCACCCGTGCGTGGAAGACATAGGAGACAGCAGGGAGAGTAACCTTGTCAGCTTCCGCAGGCGAGGTGGTCCCTGTTCGTCAGGCGCTGTTCAGCTCCTTACTGGTGTTTCGCTCCTAGGATGTGGGTCAACTGATTGCTAGACTTGGGGTCAAGGAGGAACAATCCATTAACACTCAAAGCTGACTGTATTTTTGTTCAAGGAAAAAAATAAAACCTCCATAAGAGAAAAAAAAAATATAAGTAGCAGTTAAAGTTGTTGGAATTATCCCCAAACAATGTATTTTTTATGTTTTTTTTCTTTCTTTAAGTAGCCCTAAAGAGAGTATGTTTGTGCTTATTATTAACTGCTAATTTGTGCAGTTAAAATATTACTAAGCAATGCTCAGTCAGAATGAGATATCTGGTATAATAGAAAAGCCAATGATATTGCAAATTTTTCCCTCTGTGTTCAGAATCAGTCAGATGATGCAAGTTTTAAAAACATCATCAATAAAAAGTTTCTTTGAGAAATTCATTATTATTATTATTCTATGAAAAACAACCAGGTGTATAAAGAATTGGGTTTGTACTGTAGAAAAATACTTCCTTGTCATCTTTCAAACCCTTTTTGGAAAGGAAAAAGCCCAGTTGCCTGTTTTCTCTATCCTTTAGGTGCATATCACAAACATCTGCTCTGGTTTACAGTACCTTCTGAAAGGAAATTAGAGTCATCTCTGAACTGTTGCGTTATTCAAATAAGTTCATCCAGTCTTAAATATCCTATCTGATTTCCAATTTTACTTTGAAATTACCTGTTCAAGCCCAAGGATATTAATTATTCTCTTGTAAACTTGTTTTTCAGAATCCAGCATTACAGGCATGTTTGGAACCTGCAGCGGGCATCAGCTAGCATTCATTACAGCTGTTAGGAATAAATCTAAATATCTGAAATTATAGAATGTTTGTGTTCATTGTGTTTCCCAGCCAAACTCACAGTTATTACTAGAATCAAATCATATGGCCCAAACATATGAATGGCTCATAAAATTCTGTAACAATACCCTTCATAGACCAAGTGCTACACTAGACATAGTCAATCAATTCTTGATTGTTTAATGGAATTCAGAGGCATTTTTTTCTTCCTACTGCGTTTGGAATGATAACTGCTTAATTATGTACTTACCCAGTCCTCTGCATTTTAAACTTCATAATCAAGCATCTTCCTGATATTCAACAGATGCTCTAGTAAGGAATACTTGAATTGAATCCATAATTAGAAATTTTAAATTTGTATCCATGTAAATAATTTGAATTCAGGGTCTCACAAAGACTCTGTAAGTAGAGAAATCTCTCCACAAGACTCTAATTTAAAGTCCAAATTCATGAAGAGGTGAGACACTTCCTGCCATTGATGCCCTATGTGAAAACAGAAGCCAAGGAGGGAGACAGCTGTGTACAGGTGGGAGAGTACGAGCTTTCTGTCATGCTGTGATGGCACTGTAAGTGTCGTAGGATGGGAATTGTGGTAAAGAGGGCGGAGAAGAGAGAGAACAGGTTCAGTAATTAACCTGGAAGCAGTACAGTTATGAAACTGAGGGGAAGATACAACATAATACACACTCCTATCACCAGTCTTACGAAAGCAAATGCAGGAACAAGTATCTCAGTTCCTACTGAAAGCCATGTAGTTGTGTGTACCTGTGTGCCTGTTTCGGGTTTAGTACAGTTACACCTTGGAGATATTGCAGGTTCCGTTCCAAGAGCACTGCAATAAAGCGAATGTTGCTATAAAGTGAGTCCCACAATTTTTTTAATTCGCAGTGGATATGGAAGTTATATTTACACCATACTGTAGTCTATTAGGTGTGCTTTAACATTATGTCTAAAAAAACCTATACACCTTAATTTAAAAATACTTTATTTCTAAAAAATGGCTCAATAAAACCCACAGTATCTGCAAAGTGCAATAAAGCAAAGTGCAATAAAATGAGGCATGCCTATAGTGATCTTTAATTATACCTTCTCCAGTTTCTAACAATTTCTTAATGCTTGATAATGGAAGTGCGCTTTATTTATTTTAGGGCATAATTAGTAGTAAATTGCTTTAATATGAAAGCAGAGACTAAATGTATTTCATAAATCAGAAAGAGTGTGTACAAGCGATTGTCTTCTGATAGAACAAAAATAAAAATGAAAGTTATTTGTGAAGAGATTTCATATTTTTCTGTTGTTAGTGGTATAAGAGTGAGCTTTAAAACTCATTTAGAAGTTACAGCTCTGAAAAAAGGACATGCTGAAAACCAAAGCTACCACTGACTTAAAATGAACATCAGCTATGTTAATTAAGCCTGCGGGAGTTTCGGCATTGCCCTCTGATGCCTTCTGTTTAATTCCCTTCAACAGGATAAAAGTGCTTAACTACCCTGAGGACCCGAGTCTCAGTGATCTGTACAATCAGACCCTGTTTCTGAGTCTTTGAAGCTCGTGAAGGCTACATCACGGTGACGTTTATGCATATAAATTTCTACTGATATACCAGGCAGTTGGGAACTTAACTTTGAAAGGACAGCAGTACGGGTGCATCTGGCTGACTAAGCCAGTTGTGCAGGACTCCTACGAAGAGAAGTTGGTTCCTTCCTGTGAACCTCACTTGAAAGTTCACATTAAAAATTGCATCACACCCTGAAATCACCTGTAAGTGAGATGGTAGTTCCCTTGTAGTACACTGCTTAACTTGCTTAAGTAGTTAGAATTTTTCAGCAGGAGCACCTAGAAGAAGAATTAAATACTTAGTTTTCTGGGGATTTTTCTTATTCTTTTCTCAGAGAAAAATGCTTTTGTCTTTTGCTTTAAATAATTTTTTATTGCCTTTTTCATTGTTATTTGGCCTTCCAAATAGCAACGTTTACCTCATATTTTCAGCATTCACCAGATGAAAAGATAGAATTAAAACTGAAAACAAAGTTGCAAAAGGAATAAACTTGCAATATTAAATTTTTTAGGGTGATGTGCAAATGTATTATTCTTTCCTCAGTACATTTATCCGACCAGCGATCTTAGCATACCGTCCACTGGCACAGGTCAATATGCCTCTTTCTCAACAGTATGCACATATTCTTTCACCGTATATAGCTACACACAAAAGAAGTAGAGGGAAGAAACTGAGATAAGTGAATTTATTCTCAGTTTTTCATTATAGTACTGCTCTTTCTCCCAGCTTGAGCAGTTGGCAATCTACTGTGAATAACATAAGTAGAACCATATTCTGCATTATTAAAACGCAAATTAAAATACCCTAAAATTTACAGGTATCAAGAAGTTCCAAGAAAAAACCAAGTGTCTTCCACCACTTGTTCTTAAAAAAAAGTAATTATTTTTCCTAATATTTTTTATTCTTCAAGTGGTCTAATTTACTACTATCTCCTACATTCAGTATATTTTTCATTCATATTAAAGAAATTATCTGTTTCCTTACTTCCAACATATTTCCATGTACTTGTGTTTGATTTTCAGCTGATGTAACAATATTTTTACTTGCAGAAAATCCACATATTTCTCAGTTGCAACTATGCTAAACAAAATTGGACTCACGTTCTACTGCACTAAGAGGGCTTGCAAACATTGACCTTCTACACCTGTCTTCTAGGGTGGTAATTTAATCAAATAGTCTCTGGACCCCTGAGAGTCAGCAGGAAAATTCTGAGGTGTGCGAATGACCAATTGGAAAAGTCTTTTGCCAGTAACTTTATGCTCCAGGGACTGCAGTGAGGTTGGTCTCAATCCTCCATTTCTTTCTTGAAAATGGGCATCATTCATTCTTTCTTATTGTCAGGGAACGCCCTTGATCACCGTGATGTAATCTGATTGGGATAATCTTCAGCCAACCTTACAGGAACCTCATCCAGTGTTGGGGATCTGAGTCCATCAAGCTTCTCTGAGGAGTCTCTAAATTTTCTGTTATCTGTCATGAGGTCATTGCTTCCATTCAGCAGATCTGTATGTTACTTTGATACAAAGACAACATTTCAAATATAGGTGACAGCTAAACGAGTGATGCAAAACATAGAACACGGTAGATGATTAATCGGCTTGAACTTTGATCAATACATTGAACTTTGAAAAAGGCTCATCAGAATATTTAATGTTTTGTGAAGTCTGAGAATATTTGTAACGTATTATGTTTTGCACAGAAAGCAAAGTTCACTTTTTGAGCAAATAAAACAGTTTAGAGGAAAAAAAGTCTTGAAGCCTAAGTCTTCCTACTCTGAGGGAAGACATACTGTAGTACACGAGAACGAGAAATATAATCCATTAAGCAGGACTTCTCTTTTTCAGATGTTGCAGTGGAAAGCATCTGATAAGACCAATAAATCTGTATTTGTAAAGAAAATGTACTATGCAGTTGAGAACTGTGGATGCAGATTTGAAATACGGATACATTTAGGATTATACGGTTAATTAGTTTGAGGAAAAAAGATTCCAAAGGCAGTATCATACTCACTGAGATCTCAGAGTTTCTCTGCTGGATGGGAACTTCAAAGTTTTTGTTTCCAAGAAGGTTTTACTTATTATTTTTCAAAAAGTTTGAAAATATATGTTGCTTATGGAGCAAAACAGCCCCCAAAAGGACATATTTCCACATTGTGATACCTAAAAATGAGGAATCCTTTAGAGATGGATATCTTTTGGCAGATAATTATGTTGGTTTTCAGTATTTACAACTTCTAAGGTACATCTTGGATATCTTGAAGGTAAGGATTATTGGGGGAAGTTCTCTTATGACTGCAGAATTCCCAACCTTCCTGCCAATCACAGACAGAAAAAAGGAATAATAGAATTATCTGTTTGGAAAAGACCTCGTAAACTGAGTCCAACCATGCCTGTCCACTAACTAGACCCTGTCCCTGACAAACTCATCCACCCATTTTTTAAACATCTACAGAGATGGCGACTCCACCCCCTCCCTGGGCAGCTGTGCCAATCCCTGACCACTCTCTCAGTGAAGAAATTCTTCACAATGTCCAGTCTAAACCTCCTCCGGCACAACTTGTGGCCATTTCCTCTCGTCCCATCGCTGTCACTTGTGAGCAGAGCCCAGCCCCCACCCCGTCACAGCCTCCTGTCAGGCAGTTGTAGGCAGTGATGAGGTCTCCCCTCAGCCCCCTCTAAGCTAAACAACTCCACTACCCCCAGTCGCTCTTTGTAGCACTTGTTTTCCAGCCCCTCCCCAGCCTCGGTCCCTTCTCTGGACGCGCTCCAGCCCCTCAGGGTTCTTCTTGGAGTGAGGGNAAGTTACTTTGATGACCATAGTTTCCATATTTTCTGGTGACAATGACAAATCTGGGGCTTTCGTAGCTAATAATGCAAACTGACTGAAGAAAATTAGGTTTGTCCAGTGCTGGTAACATTGATTCCACTTCAAGCATTCCCCTCTCATCAGGATTTAGACGATCCTATATGGTTTGACTTCAAATATTTTGCCTTTAGCTGTTTGCTCCCATTAGTCCTGTAATTAAATACTGTCCATCTTTCATTTCTCCATGAGATAAGAGAGATCATTCCAGAATAGAGAAAAGCAGATTTTTTGCTGTTTCGAAAGTAATGTTATAGTATCAAACTTAGAACTCAAACTAAGACTGACAAAGTTAATGGAACATGCCCGATCTACTTCTATCCTATGGTCTGGCTTCATATTCTTCCACTAACATAGAGTTTGGGCTATATACAGTGAGTGATGCTGCACTCTTATTTCTAGCTCAACCTATACTCATTATGTTTCTGTTCTTCGTAACAGACCAGTTTCTCAGAATCAGCAAGGTAGCATTGTATTTACAATTAAGTTAGCCAAATAGGAAATACTGTCCTAGGCAGCTCTTGGCAAAAGATAAGAGTAGTGAAACAGAAAGGAGAGAGGAAATTCATCTAAAAAACTTTAAAATGTAATGAACACGAGATGACTGGATTTTCTAGAATTAAACTTTTACGTTTTTTCACAGGACTTTCTAAATCCCACCGCCAGAGAGATATGGCGGAACTGGTGGGAAGGCAGGTAGTCAGGTTATAAAACTGAATAAAAACCAGTTATAAATTTGTAAGTAATTTGTTTGGGGTTTTCTGGTTGATGTCAAATCACTATATTTTGAGAGTTAAGACCAAATGTCTTTAAGAAGTACAAGTAGAAGAGATCATATGTCTGAACGTCTGAAATTGATAGGCATGATGGACTTTGCTCTGGGGCTGATTCTGAAGGGGTGGGAATGGGACAGAGTTTCTTTGCTGCAGGCAGTATGGAAATAATTTTCCTTTTGTTGAAGAATATATTACTCTTTCAGTTTTCTAGAAATCACCTTGCAATGTAGCCTAGCAATTAAACCACTTCAAAATCATCATCATCATGGTTTCTAGGGTGGTTATGTGCCTTTTAGTTATGTTACCTGTAACTGACATAGTTTTTTAGCATTACACATCTCAGTGTGGTTACCTGAAAGACTGCCAAATTTATTGTGGTAACAGAAAAATGATTCCTAAATAATTACAAAATATTCTTAACTGTTTTACCTGTTTACAGTGGCATTTACCTTAGTATTTGATGAAGGTAATTCTCTTGTTCTTTGTTAATGACATAGCTAGAAAGTAGATCTATCAATTCTGTTTTCTGAATGAGAGTGATGGTTTTCATATATTTTGAGTCTTTTGCATCATCTGTTCTGCTTGACCTTCATTTGGACAAGTACAACAAGAATCTCTCTGCAGAATATTGCTGTTTTTGCAGCATGCCACGAGATGTCAGTATTTCAGAACATTACTTTTGTCACAGTCTGCTGTTAAAAACACCGTTCTGTGCTCCACATCATTTGAGGTTCAATGGCCAGCAGTCATTTTTATTATTTTGGGTCTAGTAATTGAAACTGATTAAATTACTCCAAATTAGCAATGGAAAAGAAAGAAAAAGAAACCAAAAGACACATCCAAGTGTTCCTCAAGAATTACATTTTTAATTCTTCCACCAAAAATGGCACCTTGAGCAATTCTTTGTGTGTCTGGTCTGTAGTGGGTACTCAGTCACTGGGATTTTTTTAGAAATCTCCCTTTGTGAGTTAGAAATAGCACTGCAGCCACGGGGTTTGGTGTGAGACAGCAGCTAAGTCAAGCCCAGGTCTGATCCTGCACAGCTTGAGCAAGAACAGACTCTAAAATATGAGTTTTTAGCTCTGGAATTCACTTCCTCAGGTTGAAAACCCATAGTAACTGGCACCATGACACCACAATAGTCTGAATGGAAAAGTTTTATTTCAATGGGGTGCAGGAAGAAAAGGTAGAGGGTAAAAATGTGACCATATGATCTTGCCAAAGTCTTGTCTAAAATTCAAATATATTTTTGCATTAAGTATTTTTCCCTCGGGCTTTAGTAATCTCTGCCAGTAGTTCTAAATCAGCTTCTTAAAAGTGAAAATACACTATGAAATACTTCAGTTTGAGATCAGTTTCTCAGGTAAGAATACTCTTAATAGGTGTCACACAAGCTGCAGTGAAATATCAGGAACATTGGCTTTAAAATATGTTCTTACTAGACCAGAGGTAGAATTTTTTTCAA
Source organism: Geococcyx californianus (assembly GCA_013389885.1). Lineage (NCBI taxonomy): Eukaryota > Metazoa > Chordata > Aves > Cuculiformes > Neomorphidae > Geococcyx > Geococcyx californianus. Next base: position 41,032 of record VWPV01027799.1, read on the forward strand.
AGGGCATATAAAATTCTTATTGTGCTCTAGCAGTTGGAGTGCATAAAACTCATGAGTGTATATGGCATGTGATACACATGGAATGCATTATATAGTATTTATAGAAAAAATTATGAAAAAACTGACAGTACTGGCAAAGATGAGTCTAATGTGAGCCTGATAAACCAAAGCATTGAAAGAAATTTACATCTTATCTTCTCTGAATAAAAGTAGTAAGTATAATCAGTTATAGCTGGCTCTGGTACTGTCACCAAGGCAAAGAACATTGGCTTTTTAATAGAGGGGTTTGTTTTTTTTTCATGTCTGCTGTTCAGTGTGTATTCTCTCTCACTGCAAGAATCGCTGAAAGCATTAAATATGTACATATACATACAGTTGTCTTTCTGGTTATGATCTAAGGACTCCAATTCATGACTATAAGCACCCTGGGTTTTGCACCATTCTACCTTAGGCAAACTACCACTGCCTTCTGCAAAAATGTTCTCATTTTCCATTCCAGCTTATCACTTCACTTCCTCAGTATAGATTTTTAAAGACTGCTATAGCAGGACAGTGCTTGCCCAAAGCGCAATTTACTCACCCAGTCACTGACTCACAACAACTGGAGTGCATTCCCCTGCTCTTTGTCTTGGACCAGAGTCTCACTTGCACCTCCTGGTCTCTGAGTCATAATTTCACTTTTGTCCTTCTAAAATGGGAACTACGTTGTGACTACAAGGGAATAATGAAATTATGATCTCTATGCGTATATATTTTAATTCCAAAATATCTGCTTATCTTATGTATTTGTTATGTCAAGTATCTGTTGTCAGGAAAAATACTTATAATTATTAAATAATTATGTTTCTTTATCTATTACCTTCATTAATTAGGATTTCCTGAGAAGCAACAGAGTTTGTCTATATTCCAATCTCAGAGAAAATCAAACCATAGTAAGTTGTTCAGCAGACTCTGAAGCGCCCAAAAGTGCTATGATGATTGGTAATTAGCTAAGTTTATCACAGTCTCACAGTATCACAAGGTTGGAAAAGATCTTTGAGATCATCGAGTCCAACCTATGACCCAATACCAACTCATTGTCTAAACCCTGGCACTAAGAGCCTCATCCAATCTCCTCTTAAGCACCTCCAGGGACGGTGACTCCACCACCTCCCCGGGTAGCACATTCTAATGGCACTCGAGGTGCAGCCTGACCAGTGCCGAGTATAAGGGGATGATGACCTCTCTAGCCCTGCTGGCCACACTGTTCCTGATGCAGGCCAGGACACCATCGGCCCCCTTGGCCACTTGGGCACCCTGCTGGCTCATGTTGAGTTTCCTGTCCACTGGCACTCCCAAGTCCCTTTCCGCCTGGCTGCTCTCCAGCCACTCTGTCCCCAGTCCAGAGCGCCTCATGGGGTTGTTGTGTCTGAAGTGCAGGACCCGGCACCTGGGCTTGTTAAACCTCATCCTTTTGGACTCAGCCCATTTCTCCAGTCTGTCAAGGTCCCTCTTTAGGGCCCTCCTACACTCCAGCAGATCAACCCTACCTCCCAGCTTGGTGTCATCTGCGAACTCGCTAATGATGGACTCAATGACCTCATCCAGATCATCAATAAAGACATTAAACAGGACCAGGCACAACACCAATTCCCGGGGGACACCACTAATGACCAGCTGCCAACTGAATGTGACACCATTCGCTATCATTCTCTGGGCTCAGCCATCCAACCAATTCCTAACAATCACAGAGCACTCCCGTCCATGCCACGGGCTGCCAGCTTCTCCAGCAGTCTGCTGTGGGAGACAGCGTCAAAGGCCTTGCTGAAGTCCAGGAACATCCACAGCCTTCCTCCCATCCACCAGGCAAGTCACACTGTTGTAAAAGGAGATCAGGTTGGTCAGGCAGGACCTGACCCTCCTAAATCCATGCTGACCGGGCCTGATCTCTTGCTCATTCTGCAGGTGCCCCACGATCACACTCAGGATTATCTGCTCCATCATTTTACCTGGAACTGAGGTCAGGCTGACAGGTCTGTAGTTACCTGGATCGTCCCTACGGCCCTTCTTGTGGATGGGCGTCACATTGGCCAACTTCCAGTCATCTGGGACCTCTCCGGTGAGCCAGGACTGTTGATAAACGATGGAGAGCAGCTTAGTGAGCTCATGTGCCAGCTCTCTCATCGCCCTAGGATGGATCCCACCTGGCCCCATAGATTTATGAGGACGCAAGTGGCTCAGCAGGTCTCTAACTTCTTCCTCCTGGACTCTATTACACCNCTGGGCTTTCGCCTCCCTCATTTTCTTCCTACATGACTTAAGGACATCTTTGAACACAACCTGACTCACCTGCCCTTCTTTCCAAAGGCGATACACCCTCCTTTTCTCACTGAGCTCCTTCAGAAGCTCTTTACTCATCCAGGCCGGCTGTCTGCCCCTGCAGCATTGGGACAGCCTGCTCCTGCAACTTCAAGATTTATCTGCAGAAGAAGAGTGCTTCAGCTCAGAATGGAAAATACAATTAATTCAGCTAATCTGCTGCTTACTGTGATCTGTTGATGATCTAAGATGAAAAAAAAAAAAAAAATAGAGCTAGTATAGCCATTGCCACCTGGATTTGCATCAAAGTTTTCTTACTCAGACTTTATTAAAAAAGATTTTGACATGAATAAATTCCCTGCTTCCACTGCTTATTAGCAGCTGCGGGTTCTCACACTCAATATTTTCTGTCACAATGATCAAAACAAATCAGTAAGAAATTGTAATGTCATAGGTGGCTCTAAAATTTCACTGTTTCAATCAACAACTGGAAATTATTGAATCTAAGGAAAACCAGAAAGGCACTGCTAACACTGCAATCAAGGAGAAATTTAAACATACAACACTGGCTTACACATAGACGAACACACATATACCTTTGTATCTCTCTGTATTCCCTATGTTAGAATGGTTCTCACAATGATTTTGGATAATATATATCAAGCATCTATTAATTTACTAGGAATTATTTTCTATAGAGAAAAAATCTCAAAATACCTTAAAATAAGCAGAACTACTTTTCTTTTATTTTTTTCTCTTCCCACCCCCCCCTTTTATTTTCATATATTGGTATGATTGGCCTCCCTGTGGCAAAGAAGGATTATTTTTCAAACATAAAATTTACCGTTGAGTCTTAAGCTATAGACATTCAGTGAACTGCTTTTGCCTCAAAGCTCAGAGGGAAAAGTTACTTGGGTTTGAAACACTCAGAAATTGTTGGCATTATTTTGAGAAGCGCTGTGTACAGTAAAACCCCTGGTTTGACCTCTGTGGTAGCTGTGATACATCAGTATGTCATAGCTCCATGTCCTGAGGTTGCAAAGTGTCGCTGGTGTGCACTGGGTCCTCACCTCGTACACGGCATACATGTGCTAGGAAATTCTGCATAATGGCCCTTGACCCAAAGTTCTGTACTCCAATGTGCTGTTTTGAAAAAGTTTTCCAACAAACAAGCAACACTCTTCACCTGGAGACACTGGGCTGTAGGTGTGTCTGCTGAGAAAAACGGGTAAGAGAAATTCTGTGACTTCCAAATTAAGTCCCAGCCCCAACCTCATTCTGGGGTTAACACTGAATATTCATGATATTAAACTTGACAGCTCCTTCTCACAGGCCTCTTGGTGGCTCATTGAATCTCAGCACTTGGGTTGTGACCCTGAATGCATTCCACTTAATGATAGCTCTACAGAAACAGCACAGACTCAAAAGCAGGACATAAAGCAGTTTTTTTCAATTTTATTTCTGCACTAGGCATTTTGTAGCTTCTACCTACCTCCTGCACTTGTCTGTGTGGAGGGAAAGCTGTGACCATTTTCCATGTAGGAATTCAAAGTCTGTCCTATCCTGCCACTGCTGTGCTCTTATCACTATTGTACCAGCCAAGCTATAAATATATATAAAACTAGAGTTTGCAGTCTCATAGTATTTCAAAAACATTTCTTTCCCCAAAAGCTTTGGTAATTGTCCTGCAGCATCCATTCCTGATAGCAAGGGTGTTCCACATTTGTATTTTTATCTTTGTTTTTATACAGACATTTACATACGTCCTCTTCTGTGAAACAGCGAGAGCGTCAAGGCTCCCTGCTTCAAGCCATTGCAGGCAGTGTCTTGCCCCTCTGACCAGGTATTTCAAATCAGCATCAGGCCACTAGCCCTGCCTCCAAAACCTAAATTATAACAGTCAGCTACTTCCCTGACAGTATGCAATAAAGTTAAATTCACCCTAGACAATGGCCACTGAACTTTGAGATGTCTTGCCTCTTCTTTTCTTAAGAGTCAATCTACCTATTTCTTTCAGTGTTGCCAGGCAAAACTGAGATCCTCATCATTGTGTCCTCAGTTTTTCTCAGCTTGTCCTTGCACACTGTGAAGTGCAAGAAATGTTTTGCAAGAACTGTTTCTTCATGTTTTATCCATAGGGTGCTGAGAGTAGAGGCGTTCGCCAGTGGCATGGTTTGACATGTCGAAAGTTGGAATGTGCCTTATAAAGCAAAAAACCATGTTCTCTGTACCATTCTAGGTGTTTTGCTGGTTGGGTAAACTCTGAAGGTTCAAAGGATAATAACCACGCTTTCATAGATATTAGATTATTTTTATGACTACTATGTTTGTAAATTCAAAATGAGTCATACTTAACCAAAGAATGTGTCACATTGTTCTGTGTTTGATCTAAGCAAATAGAGATGCTGATAAATATTTTCTTAATAATACAGTTCATTTGTCTGATGACAAAGCATGTTTTGCTGATTGCAGCTCCTCTTATTCATGCTCACAGATTCTTTCTCAAGAATTAAAACACAAAGGAATTCCTTATACTTTATTTTGATTACAAGTTCACCACTTCGTCACTGAATTAATTAATTTTAGACCTTCTGTCTCTTACTAATGTAATTTTTAAAATAATTTTTCCAGAATGTAATTTTATATGCCAGTAATTTTCTGTAGAAAGATTAAAATAAGATTTATGAATTTTCAGCGCTAACATTTTCAAAGAAAATATAACCTTTTTTTTCAGGAAATAGTGTTTTAAAACACTGAACGCTCATTTCTCTTCACTCTACTTTCACATTCTGCTTTATGGGAGTAATTTTAAGGCATACCATATCAAGTGTTATCATTTCTAGACCCACACACTGTCCACAAAACATGTTAACTTTCAGTAAATGAAAATACTTAGAAGAAGCTTAGTTGAAAAGTTAGAGAATTGCTTCTGCTTTAGCCCAGACACAGTTCTGCTCCTTAGACTTCCTCCAGATGCCACCTTCTTTGAAGACCTTTGACAGCTCCAAACATTTCCCATCCCTCAGGTTTAAGGAACTCAGAGGTTTAGTGAGGGTGCTGGTCTCAACATCACTTGAATTCTAGGTTTGCTGGTTGATGTGTGGGTGGAAAGTCAAGCTCTGTTGTTGCATGGATCTAGGCAAATTTTCATGGAAGCAGGAGTCTCAGGTAATTGTGGGAATAGAGAGGTGGCAAACCCCACTATTGTGCCCAACGGCCAGTGTAGTACCCAAGCCTAAAACATTCCTCGTTCCCAACGCCGCTGGAAGCTAACTCAGAGCAAACACTGATGGGATCCCCCTCATCCACAGGGAAAGGTGTTTGAGCCCTTGAAAGATGGCCCTAGGCAACTGTCCACCACGTCTTATCGCCGAAGACACTAAAAGCCAACAGACTGCCTTCTGTCTCCTCCATAGATCCATCCTCTCTCACAGGGAGTTCAGCTTTCTACTGTTTCAGGCAATGTGTGCCCTCTGATGACAGCTGGGTGGGCATCCTCCAGTATCTCAGGGATGAAAGAGGAGAGGAGGAAGATTTTGGAAGCTGTAGGAGACAGGAGCATGCCAGATGCTCAGCAGCCCTCATGGGATTTCCTGGTCCACCCAAATGTCATCTGGAAAGGGCAGTGCACCAGGGCACTGCTAGAAGCAGCAGCTCTTGTGGGAGATCATCTGTTCTCATGCAGACCCACCAAACTGTGCTCCCAGGTAGCAGCGGGTGGGCTGGCCGAGATGAGCTGGGGGAAAAGGCAGGATCCTGAGGACAAACCTCTGCCATCTCCAACAGATGTAACTAATATCAAGTCCTTAGATATCCTCTTCAAATGCTCAGGTGGGCTGGAGGGCAGGTGTAATGAGACTTCAGTGCATACCTGGATCTTTTATATTTTCTTTGCTGTTTCTGTTCATGTGGCCCACAAATTATCAGTGGCAGCTGCCATCACATTAGCTGGAGTTAAGAAGTGAAACATAACTTATATCAAAAACTGAAATAAAGTTTTCTTATTAGCAACTAGAAAATATGATAGGGGAAAATGAGAAAACCCATACGGCTCAAACACTTTCCTTCCTGTGTGTATTTGAGCATGTTTAGATTTCCGTAGCCACTGCTGTTACAGTCAAGGGAAATTGCAAGGAGTTTCCTTAAACTGGAGAACATTAACCAAGTCATTTACTCATTAGCAAGTGATGACAGAAACAGGCATCTCTGCAGTTCTCTTGTAGCATGATGTCTTCTGTATTTGCTGGGAGGTCAGTGTGTTTGACTTAAAAGGATCCGTACTCTCAGATGCTTTGTGTTTGAGGAGCAGAAACTTTAATTTGTTTGGTATGAAAGAGGAACAAGTGAAGTGTCAAGCGTTGCTGCTTTCTTACTTCAGTTGCAAGATGACTCACTATCCTATAAGCCTACAAATAATTACCATGCTGTAGCATGAAGACTGTCTTATCATTAAAATGCCTGTATTCCAAAGTTCTTCCTACTAAGTCTTTGTAGACCAAAATCCAAAGATTTTTTGTGGATAGAAGGAGCAAGTAGTTGTTCTAGTTGTAGACCTGCTCTTCAGAAGTACTCATAACTCCGGAGTTCTGTGGATATTTTTGTTACTGATTTTCAGAATGATAATGAAACCTGTCTGCAAAAGAGAGGATTTGAGAGTGATAGTGAACATCCATAATAAGAAAGGCGAATAATGAAAGTCCAGTACTCTCAGATATATAATATTTTTAAGCAATAAATTAAATCTGGTATTTTTCTCAGCTTTCAGCAAGCTCACAAACCATTCCTGTTATCGGAGTTCACTGCCATCCAACATCTTTCATTACAAGTAAGTTTAAGAATCTACTGTTCTTTCCATTACCAACTCTGTAAAGTTTTAAAACTCAGCTATAAAATTTCAGAAATAGACTACCTGGCTCACGAGGTCACACGTAGCAGGCATCTTTTTTCTGTGCTTTTAGATGGTTTTAAAAGCCATCACTGTGCTTTTTATTTTTAAACCACTAAGTTTGGCCTTTGCTGCTGCTGAAATCACTGGATAATGCAAAGCAGGCGTTCAGGCAGATGTAACTCATGCTGGCAAGGAGCTACATTTTAGAGTGATACAGGATGAAAATGCCCACCACCATGAGAAAAGAAGATGGAAACAAGAACTCATATTCCCAGTTTGTTACTCTGGCTACTTTTTCTCTTGCTACTGTTGTTCATTGAAGCCAATAATGTGAGGATTATTTAATACTGTAGGAATCAGTAGCTATAAATAATATGGCAAGTATTTGATATTTTAAATTGGATCCTCTACGTACAAAGTAAGAATTGTACTCATTGTTGTTGCTGTAGTTATTTATGACTATTTTTCTAAGCATTGTAACTTATTTGGATCACTGTTTATTAGAGTATGATCTTGACAATACACCTGGCAGACACATCTGGCTGATGTTAGCTTTAGCACTGATTTCAACAGATGAAATTCATCAGCTCGTGAGTGTGCAACATGAAAAGGCAAATTAAGCCAATAACAAGTGTTTTGGCATCCATGAACAATGGGTTTCTTCATTCGTCTTAGTGAAGCCGCCTCCTGTTTGCGCTAGGAAGATCCTAACTGAGAGACTGTAGAATCGAAGGACATCTAGCCTCTTTGTTCATCCACAGAGATGTATCCCAAAAGGCTCCAAACCAGGCCAGAGGCCTTTTCTTTGTAACCTTGAAATATTATTTTATCATTTTACTGCAGCAGTTCCTGGAAGGCTCCAACATGCTTTTTCTCCTCAAAAGGCTGTGGCAAACTGTGGTGTATATTTCAGGTAGACGAGGATGGAGAGGGGTGGTGAAGAGAGCAGTCGTACTGGATGTCATTGTTAAACACTTAGGAGAGCTGAGCTTTGAAGCCAGTTTTCAAAGAGTTTCTTGTTGATAAGGCATGTGAAGGAATTAAAGAAGGGGAAACACAAAGCTCAGATTTTGTGTCTCCTGAATGTCAGTGTACTTTAATCTAATCTTAAATAATTGTATGCTATCTTACAGTCCATATGTTTTAACATGATGAGCTGTGGTCAGATATATTTTATTTAATCTTTTAAAACAACTGTCAGAAAAACAAACAAACATTTTAAAGTCACCTTGAGGATTACTGTCAGCAGGGTTATAAATTTCTTTCAATAAGGTAAATAGTGTCCTGTTCAGACATTGAATCAATATACGAAGGACGCTAAGTCATGTGTTGTATTCTACAGTAACAACCATCTCTCTGTCACTCCCCCTGTGAGGCAAATTTCTAGGCCTAAGTCTGAGAAGACATCATAGCGAGAAACTACTAAGGTTCTAGGTCAATATTTTTATCTTTACTACATTTATTTACATTCCCAATTAGATTTTTTGGAGGTGAGAAGGAGCTGGATTTTTGGTTTTTTTGTGGAACTGGTTCACACTACATCTCTGCTTCCATATTTACTGCCCTATTCTCTACTATTACATTTAATCAAAGATTATTTTAAAATATGCTTTCTATTTCTTAATTCTAGATGCAATAAAGATGGTTTGATATTGATTTATTTTTTAAATTAAATTAAGTCATAATATTTGTTGCAAATACATGCATACAAAGGAAAAAACAGTATTTTTTTGCCATTTTATCTATCAAAGCCTGTTTGTAGATGACTATGTCTCAATTTTCTACTCCTAAGGCAAAAAAAAAAATGTTATAGAAGAATTGTGCTCCTCATGGAAGCTATTGAAAGGTCACACAAATAGAGTACGAATTATTGTCGCCATATAAGCATGGCTGTGAATTTGCTGTATGTCATCTGCCCTGCGGTAACTGTCCCGTGCATAATTCACTTCAGGGACGCTGCACATGATCCACTTCTCTCAGAGATGCGTGTCCCTTCGTGACAGAAACACAAACATCTTTATCTTTATTTTTTTCTGGGATAAGAGACACGTGGGAAAAAAAGGAAGGCTGAAGTGCAACTTACTGTGCTCTGTGTAGTGTAGTAGAAGTAAAATTGATGTAAAATTTGTTAACACCAAAGTAATGATCTTTCAGCAGAATGGAGTGCTCACTCTGAGTTCCTTCCCTCTTCAACTCACTGTTACCATCACTAAAGCATGAGGGAAATTAAAAGACCAGTTAATTATTTTTTCAAGACTGAGGAACTGGCATTAGATGGGAATAGTCTAATTCTTTTCTATAAATTGATTTTGAACATCACTTAAAAAATTGGCTTGTCACCTGTCAAAAGCTACATCTGTCTTCCCCTGAAAACAGGTGAATAACAGCGTAACAGCAGAAAGTGATACTAAACCAATGATACAATTGTGCATGAACTACAAAAAATAAAGTTCATGTAATTCTGAGATAGCTCCTCTGAGTATTTCAGTGTCCATAAATGTAAAAAAAGAAATAAAATTTCCATAAATGCCTGTCCGCTCAAAACCAGCTTTATCTTCAATTTCTCCGTTATTCATGTGAGCGTGTTGTAATCACTGCGTATGTGTATCGTCTTTAGGAAGTTGGTATATGCAGAAGTAGAAAACTTCAGTCAAACTTTTGCATTAATCTTTTCTACTCTAATATGAGAATATAATGTTAACTATTTTTATGTAGTAGAAAACAAATTAATATTTTGCATGTCAAACTTCACCAATAAACCAAATTAATAAAAAAATCCCAAGAGAATCCTTATCTGTATGTGCTTCTCCCCTGGGAAAAGAAGGGAAAAAATATGCATTTTGTTCCTGCACTACAGTCAGTCCCTCAGGTATGAAACAGTGGTAGAAGGTACTCAAAATTTCCTTGATGATCACATATCAATAATTTTTTGGAAAGTCATTTTGTCAAGCCCATGAATTAGTGAAAATAGTAAGAAATGTAGGGATAACAGCACTTTTTAATGAATGAAGAAATTATTACTCCTTAATTTATTGCAAAACTAGGCAGGTTGTAGATAAGTGGTTAAAAGGGCTTCCCACCTAAAGATAATTTTTTTCTGCTTGACCCTTGGAAGTAATTTAAACTTCAGGTAAATCCATATCCTACCGTTCTGCAGAGGGTTGTCTATCTTTTTTGACCGGAGCAAGAGCTACATCTCAGCACCTGTTTGTGCAGAACTTGGCACCAAAGGGTTTTGACCTGCTGAGGCTATTTTGGAATTGTGACAATGGGTGTTAGATTGACTTTGCTATTGCTGCCTATCAGGTAAAAGTAGTTAAAACTGTAATTTTATATGGAATTTTCCAACCACATTTGGCAGGAAATACCTTCTCAATGTTCAGTTGATACTGACAGTTGGTGGTCACTATGTTTGGGGAAAGGAGGAATATAGTTTCCCTTTACCACGTAGTCATATTTTTTCTGTAGAGACTTCAATCTAACCTCAATCTTGGAATTGTTTTCGATTCTGTATGCTTGTTTATGGCTCTTTGTAGATTTATTTTTTTTTCCTCAGGTGACTAGATGCGAGATTTTTTTACTACCAACCTTAATGATGTTAGAGATTAAATATTTAGAATTGGTAAATGAAATTCTTTTTCTCTGAGCAAAAGGATCAAAGAACAGCAAGGGGTGGTTTTGATTACTTTCTACACCAAGCAGGTATTCTCTCATGTCTGATTGCTGTGTGTTATATACTTCTGAATTTCAGTGAGAGTTAATACAAGCCATAGCAATATTCTATGTATTAACTGATTGCACAAAAACAGCCGCAAAAAACAAAAAAAAAAAGTAGGTTTCTATGGCATTACAGAAGTATTCCTGTTTCCACTCTGCTCTCAAATAATGTTTTCTGTTTAGGATTTCTTTTAAAATTTGTCACGCCATGTTTTCACTACTGTTGTTCCTCTATGATTGCTTTTATTTACATGGGTCATATTGAATAAGATCACACAGGAAATGTCTGTGCCATCCTCGGTTTATTTTGTTCTGCCAATTATTAGTTTATTGACTCTGATAGGTCATCCAGCAATGTGAGTGCCGATATGCACATGCCAAACAAAGCTCGAGTAATGCCTCAGCTCCTCCAGCATATCAAAGTTATTAAAAGCTTTAACCCCATTTCACTTGAAACTCATTTAATTCATCCTCCTAATTGAAAGACTCAGCCAAGAATTTTGTTAAGAGACTCCAAAGACCCTGGCTCCTCGTGAACTTATACGGAGGAGTTAAAGAGCGCTGTGCCACTTCCTTAGCTGTTTTCAGGTTGGTGTCATATGCAGAACAAGATTTGTCTCACTTAAGGATAATGGCTCTCTTGGGAGAGGAATAGACTGGTCCCTGGTTTTGATGTGATTCATGTTGGATACACCTATTAGAAAGGCAACAAAAAGCCTTCATTTGAAGTGAAAAAGAGATTTAATGCCCGTGAGAAAATGCTGTACTATATTCCTTCTATTCCAGTGTCTTTTTCTTTTTATATGTGCATGCATGTAAAAAATAACTAATAGGATTCAGACAACGAAGTAAGGTGCTCTACCTGAGCTACATAGCCTCTTTCTTTTGGCGCTACCTGACACGGCAACGCTGTTGCTGCCCCCCAACCTGCTCATGTCCAGCACCTTCACTCTCCAACACGAGCTGCGCCTGGCCCAATCAGCTTGTCATATACATATAAAATATCTCCTATTTATGGCATACTGCACTGAATAGACCCTGCAAACTTCAACCAAAGCACAGACCAGCCAACTGTGATGAAATAAACTGCCAAAAATCATGACAAACAACCTTTAGCTAGCCACAGGACAGAGTCTGCCAACAGTGCATCTGCTGGTACTGGCACCTTAAATTAATTGTTTCACCTTAAAATAATTACAATTTACATCCTTATATGAGGAATATAATTTCATTTACCATTAAAACAAGTGCTGTTTAAGCACTTTTTATTTCTTATGGAAAACGCAAAGGTATATTTTTACATGTGTGCTGATTCATTCACGTATTCTTTACAATATCTATTTCCACAGCATTTGCACAATGTCATTACATCACTTGGTCCAATATCTTAGAGAATATTCAGATGTTTTAATGAAAAACTGATGATGAGCTATGTAATTTTGATGAAATCTTACAAAATGTTGTTTCTGAACATGTTAGAAATTTATCAGTTCTGTTTTCTTGTCTGTGTTTTGTCCAAATACACTTTTCTCTATATTCTGTGGCCGATCACTGCACCAATACTTCTATAGCTGCTTCCCCTCCTCAGCTCCCTGATGGTCTCTGACATACAGCTCCATACAGACTGCCTGACAGCATTAAGTGCAGTCCTTGGACGTCTAACTGCTCCGAAGTTGTGGCTTTCTGTCATTTTAGTTATCTTTAAACCAAGAGGCATTTAACAGTTTCCTTGTCTAGCCCGAGTAAAGAGCAAAATACATTTTCACTAAAATACATCTACATTGACTGCAGATGACCAGAAAAAAATAAAGAAGTGGTGCAGTGTCTAGCGCGCCAGCATTATACTGAATTTTTATACAGAAGACACATGCAATTGAGCTGAATGTATGAGTTCATCTTGGAAAATCTTAAATAGGCTTAATGGTTTTATTCTAACGAGAAGACTAATGTAGGATGTCATGATTTCTACTTCTGCCTTTCAAGTCTGAGGATTTGAAACAGATTCTTTGAAACTAAAGTTGACATACCAGTTTCTCCTGTCCCTGGCATGACTACACCAGGTTACCCTAGATAAGTTTGCTCCACTGCATATATCTATACTTTTTCTTACTCCACTTTGATTTCACTCAAAGTGATTGACTCCAGGTTTAAAACTAACACAGGATCAGTTAAAAAAAGAGGATTTATTTAAATCACCTGTGTTGTAGAGAATAACTGAGGGCAATGTAGTCCTCTGGTTATTCATGATTAGTTTGCTTGAATCTCCATTGATTAGAATGCACCAGCATTAACCTGAACCATGTACCCCTTTCCTAATGCCTGAGTGCACAGCTCAGGAATTGTTATATTTGCCTTATAACCAAAACCTTACAAAAACTTCCACAGCCAACAGACATTCATTTAATCCTGTGCTCATTGCTCCTTACTGACAGGGCTGCTAGATAAGTCAAGGTTCTCCTTTTCTGCTGTGTTTGCTCATCAGTTGGTGGGAAGTGTAGATAGTTGATGGATGGTAGCCAGGCAACTAATCCATTGAGTAAGAGTAAATATGATTTAAGAAGCAACATCTGTAAATAAAAAGAGATGGTCAGTGGTAAAATAGAGTAGGTATTTGCAAGACTTGGGAGCCTGTAACATCTTCTTGGATAGACAGGCATTGTTAAGTTTTAAGTCACAGCAACAACCACTATCAGTACAGTTACAGCTCTTAATTTAGGATAAATCCTTTTTGTAAGAAGGTCATGTAGTGGTTTCTGTGTCACAAGACCTGTAAGGATTAATAAAAAGGCTGTCATGTGACAGAGCTCTGAAAGCTTGAAGTCTCAAATTAGAGAATCCTCCCTAAGCCTTTTCAGCACTATAGGAGACAATGGTGTTCCTCAAATCAGTGCTCTGGCACTGGCTGTGTTGGAAGGCAGTCTCACCACCTGAGACAGCCCAAGAGGCAGAGCTTGAGGCTGAGTGTTAGGGGCAGCCTTGACTTCTTTGAACAGGCAGATAATGACCCTCAGCAAGTTCGCGGATGATACCAACCTGGGTGAAGTGGTTGATCTGCTGGAAGGCAGGGAGGCTCTGCAGAGGGATCCGGACAGGCCGGATCCATGGGCTGAGACCAACGGGATGAGGTTCAACAAGGCTGAGGGCAGAGTCCTCCACTTGGGTCACAACAACCCCATGCAGCATTACAGGCTTGGGGAGGAGTGGCTGGAGAAGGACCTGGGAGTGTTGGTTGACAGCAGCTGAACACGAGCCAGCAGTGGCCCAGGTGGCCAAGAGGGCCAATGGCATCTGGGCCTGTGTCAGCCCCAGCGTGGCCAGCAGGAGCAGGGAGGGGATTGTGCCCCTGTGCCCAGCGCTGGGGAGGCCGCACCTCAAGTGCTGGGGTCAGTTTGGGCCCCTCACTCCAAGAAGGACACTGAGGGGCTGGAGCGCGTCCAGAGAAGGCACCGAGGCTGGGGAGGGGCTGGAGAACAAGTGCTACAAAGAGCGACTGGGGGTAGTGGAGTTGTTTAGCTTAGAGGGGGTTGAGGGGGCTGTGTCATCCCTGTCTGCACCTGCCGGACAGGAGGCTGTGACGGGGTGGGTGCTGGGCTCTGTTCACAAGTGACAGGGATGGGACGAGAGGAAATGGCCACAAGTTGTGCCAGGGGAGGTTTAGACTGGACATTGGGAAGGATTTCTTCACTGAGAAGAGTGGTCAGGGATGGGCACAGCTGCCCAGGGAGGTGGTGGAGTCGCCATCCCTGGAGGGGTTTAAAAGACAGGTAGATGAGTTCCTTAGGTACAAGGTTTAGTGGGGAGATGGGCACGGCTGGACTTGGTGATCTCAGAGGTCTCTTCCAACCTTAGGATTCTATGACAGACCTCAGTACAGAGTCACAGTCCTCTCTATTCTCATTAGACATGGATAAATAAGTGTGGCTGAATGATGCAGGAACAAGGTGTTTTTAAGATTTCTGTGATCCACGCAAGGAGCACAAGGTGGTAGACTGTCAGAAAAGTCTCATAGAAAGAGGGAGGTTTGCCTGAACAATGTTTGAGATTGGAACTCCTGTGGTTATATATGGACAGGAATAAATACAAGAATGAAAAAAAGGTCTTGTTTAGGATGTGACAAAGCAAAGGTGTCTGGAATAGCCTAGGAAAGGAAATTCAGACCGAGTCAGTGCAGCAAGTCTTGAAAAGTTCATACTTAATGAATCCTAACAAGAAAGACACAAGTCATCCTGGAGATCTTCAAATGCCCGTGACCTCAAGCAGAGAATAGGATTTGGATGGATCTTGTCTGGCTGGTGAGCCAGTCACTTACCATGTGCAGGCTGAATATGGGCATAGCTTGTAGGAAGAGTTAAAATAACTGATGTTGAGGAGGAAAAAAAGCTTTTGCTTCGATGAGATGATCTGACATTTTTTTTAAAAAATACTGAAGACAAAATGACTCTGCAATCAAAAGGAAATATTAAGAAAGTGTCTTTACATAACAAGCAAGCCTATTTGAAATGAGAAGAGTTATGAATAGCTCTTAAGCTTACGATAAAACTGATGACATGAAAGTGTAATAAGTTGCAAAGGAAAACTATAATGATAGATCCACAAGTGGATTTGAGGTAGAAAGAAAGAAAAAAAGAGAACAGTACTTGTGAAAAGAGATCAGAAAATTAAAGATAAAGAACAAATAATTTTGGCACAGTCCATGTTAAAGTGTTTTGTTACAGATAGAAAAGGAAAGAGGAGGCAGAGAATAAGAAGGAGGAGAATAATCTTCAGAGACATTTGTTGTATATCTGTCTTGTGTTTCTTATCATTCTTTGGCTGCAGGTTTTAACTTGTCACTTTCAAAACAGCATAGAGTGCTCAAGTGTCTCGGTAGAGCGAGGGTGATGAACAGCTTTCCCATGAATGGGTTTTAATAAAAAAAAACCCCAACCCTTTGTGTCCCTAATCTCTACAAAAGGCAGAGCTTCAAAACATATTCAGGTTCTTCCTCTCCTGGTAGTTTTCATGATTGGGACAGGAAACATTTTCCTCATGGATAGGTATTTTGTATTTTTCTTTCGTTTTCAGGTTGGAAAAACTACCAATAAATGGAAAGTGAGATTTAGACAGCTTTTTCTGAAACGACATTATGGAAAAAAGTTATTTTTAATAGACTTTTTTTTAAGCCTGGATGTTGAAGATATTGTTAACTGTAGGAATGTAAATAAATGGTTCTCAAAATAAAATTTGGAAGAAGTAATCGTTTTGCATCAATCACAATGAATTTGGTTTGATTTTCATGAAAGTAGTGCTTTGGCTGGAAAAGACCGTTCAGATTATTGAGTCCAACCATAAACCAAACACTGCCCAGTGCACCAGTAAACCGTGTCCCTGAGCAGGACATCTACGCGTCTTTTAAACACCTCCAGGGATGGCGACTTTCACCTCCCAGCAGCCCTGGCTGACTGGGGCAGTGCCGCTTGACTGGGGACTGGCAAATATTGTACCCATTTACAAGTAGGGTCGGAGGGAGGATCCAGGGAACTCCAGGTGTGTCAGTCTGACCTCGGCACCGGGTCACGGAGCAGATCATCTCGAGTGCTGTCACACAGCAGCACACAGAGGACTGTGACAGGATGTAGATTTTCATTACGCACTGACACTTTCCACAGTTTATGAACAACAAAATACTTCATTCTTATCACTTTTCTTCCCTGGAACTGAGTAACTCAAAGGCAAGTTTTCTAAGGCCAAAGCAGGCTTCTTAATTCTTTAATAAACAATATTAATACATCTTTACAAAACTCTAGTTGTTTTTCTGTTCTCTGACTGTAGATTTCTGTCTTCTGCAATCCAATGTGTGTCATGAACTCTCTCTTGAATCACTCAGTAACCTCTTACTCTCTCTTACAGGTCAAGAACTCTTTTCATTTTCCTCTGGTTCACTACCTTACAAATCCCTTATCTTTTTTAAGGCTAATTTTGAATCTCCAGTGGTTTGGTGGTTGTTTGATCACGTTTTGGCTGCAAAGTGGTCTATTATCCTGAAGGAAGATGTCTTCCAAGATTACAGGACCACCTCCTCTGCTCTACTGTTCAAATATTTTCGTTTTTCTACAATTTATTTAAAAATAAATCTCTTGGTTTACTTCGAACACATATGGAAAGCTATATAATTTATATTTTTTGAAATAATTCTTTCTACTAAAGATAATTAACAGCAGTCAGTATATTTGGTAGGAATAGGTTAATTCAGCCCAAATGTAATTCCAATTAATTGGTGGAAGTACTCCCCGATCCTTGACAACTGATAGAAGGTAGGGAGAGCAGGGACCTAATACAGGTTCCCTACCAAAGTGAATAAAGCAATTTAATGAGTTTGAACAAGTGTGTTAGAATCTGTTGCTATGAGAAATAAATCTTCCCGATGATTTTCTGCCTTTTCATTTACAGTTTCCTAAGGAGACACTTTGCTAAGTCTGGTCAAGTTCTCATACATATTTTCAGGTTAATTTGGATCAACGTTTTTCTTAGCTTGTTTTCCACTTTTCTCTGGGACTATTCAGTTTCAAGAAGGACTAAGATATAGATCAAGCCCACAGTGTGAGCTATCAAAGGAAGTATATATCAATGGAGTTTTTTTAAACCTAAATCTGGACCGTGACTTTATCTGATATGTAACTATGCTGCAGGAAGACCACATCAGGGAAAAAAAAAAAGAAAGAAAAATGAAGAGTTATGCCAACAGATTAATGGGCTTTACTGAAATAATGCTCATTTCCAGAAGTAATCAACACTTCAGAGAGACTGGCAGTAGCAGCTTTGTAAAGATTAATCTGTTTTGAACAACAGACTATTTAACAAATGTGTTTTCTTTCATGATAAAACCAGCATGTCTTCCTGCTTTACACCTTCTGTTTTACATTTGTACCTCAACCTCAGTTTATGCCCTAGAAATAAATGTATTTCAGTCACACAATCCATATGCACGGGGAAGGGAAGGGCAAACCTTGGAGAAGCATTTTGCTGCAAATACCTTCTAAGTAGTAGTAGTACTTTTATGAATATTAACTGAATTCATAAATAGAATCGGGGAAGAAGAAAAACTGCAAAAGAAGTAATAATCATCTTCACCAGTTTATAACTCAGTTGACTGGGTTTTTGGAAGCATCAGAATGCAAAGAGAATTTTAAATTGCATTGTGACTGGAATTTTGTTTGTAGAGGTCATTTATGTTACGAGTTGGAAGTATTTGTTTATGGAAAGAGAGGAGACAAAGAGTAACGGCAAATCCTAGTTTCTATATAGAGAAACTCTTTTTCAGTCAATAGAGAAAATACAAACAAATCTTCTCTCTTTCTTCTCTCCTTTTCATGCCCTGTAGAGATTATTTTACTTGACTTTTATTTCACCTATGTTATTGCCTTGGAAATCTTTAAACATTCATACAGTTTGTAACCATCAGCTGTAGTGTGGGTTTGGGGCAATTTAGATACCAAGGCTATTCTCCCTTTTCGAGAACACACCTTGTATTAAAAATATGATTAATAATGTACTACTACATTTGAACATATTTAATGCACATATTTGGAAGTTTTATTGGGGACCTTAGTATGGGAAGATTCTTCTACATATTAGTGGTGTATGAATCTCACAAAGAGAAAATTGCTGTTTGAAATAAGTTTAAAGATAAGTACTACAGATTGATTTGAACAGAGCCTGAAAACCTTACGTAAAATATGTAAGTGACAAAACTGATAGTGATTTTTAAATCCTATCTGGAATTTTTTAAAGTATTCTCTCTTCAAATTGATTACTCTCTAATGTCTATATCTTATACTGCTCTGCAACCCTAATTACTGAACAGATGTAGGTGACAAAATAAAACAAAACCCCAAACCAAAACATCCAAACCCCCCACACAAAGCAAAACAAAACACAAAACAAAAGAGACCACACTTATGCAAAAGGTTTTCTCTGTAATATCTGAAATCCTTAGGAGGGGTGAAGGGAGGGAAGCGTGTTCATTAAATAGGACCTTTAAATCAAGTTAAATCTGCACTTAATCTTGAAATGAACTCCAGACACATTTGAGATTAACTTTTTTCTTGGGGTTGTTGCTCATTTTCTCAAAGGTACATCAAAGCAGTTGAAACCAGTGTTTTTACCTGAGGTTCTTTTTCTTAAGGCATCCTTTTTAGTGCAGTCATGAAAGAAAATTATTTTCACAGCATCCATTGTCAGTTTTGCAGGAGCACATTGTGTGTTGAGAAAGATCTTTGAGTAATTATAATGGAAGTTATCTCTACAGCTCAGGTAAACTCCATAAACCTCAACACTGTTAGCTGTTATGTCCATACCAATCCCAGTACAACATCCTCTATGCAAATGTCACAGCATTCAATAATAAAAATAATCATAAGAAAATTATCAGTGTTAATAGTTTTAGAGTCCTCCTAATTGCAGGTAACCCAGTCTAGACCAGATTGGTTAAGTATCAGGAAATGTTTTCTAAAACCTGAATAAAGAGACAGATTTTAATTAACTGAGAAGTGCATCAATTTCTCTGTTTTCTTTTAAGTACATGATTTAGATAAATGTCTGTCAGAAGAAAGCTAGAAAATACAAAAAGCAAGTGTGTGTTGTTTTGTGTACAACATTTGATTGAATTGTTATCTATCAGCCTTTAATGCTGATTAGAAATTAAGAGAGGTTTGTGTCTGTTTAGTTAGTGATTCCTAACCTTTTATGACTTGACTTCGATTAGATAAAAAATCTCTGCTATAGCAACACATTTTCCTGTAGTGCAATACATTAATTGCACTTCACTGAATCAAAGTCATGCATTTTATACTGAAGTGGCAGATTTTAATAATAAGGTTAATCAAAGAAGCTCAGGTGCACACAAAGTACTTCTTAGGGTAGTGTGCAATAATTCATGTCTATCTCACATGAAACAGATTACAGAAATGGTACATGGAACCTCTGTTCAATTGCTTGAAGCCAAATAATTTCATTCTGGAATTCCTAAAAAACATGTAAATGCAATAACAAAACATACTAGGACAAATCTTAAAGAATGTACATTGTAAAGGGTCAATGAGTAAGACTACTGGCTTAATTGTGTAAGGTTCTTCCCATGCTCTATAGGCAGATATAATGCCTAAAGTAGAACAGCCACAGTTATTGATGACGCCTATTTCATTATTAAAGACAGAATGAACAAATGCAATTAATAAACGATGGTTTATTGGAGAGCTTTCAAGAGAAATTAACCTTTTCAATAATTTAAAAGTTGTATCAGAGACATTAGTGTTGTGTTCCTTCTACAATAGCATTGAAACTGGTCTTTGAATGACTTTCTCCTGTCTCTCAGATAATGAATGGGTTTAAAACAGCCCACGGTACAGAAGATACTGCTCAGTGATTCTGCAATATGCAATCTTTTTAAATTAGACAGAAAAGATGGAGCAGGAGTAGAATAATCCCAGAATGAGAACACTGAGGAAAGGATGCCCAGAAACCGGAGATGCAGATCTCATTAAGAAGTTGTCTTGTTCTGATCACAAGATAATGGAATGAAAACTATAATAATTTTAAAAAACCCTGGTTTATAAATCTTGTCACTACTAATCATATTCATGACTGACAAATCCACTAAATTTTTGCCTCTATGTAATAAAACAGGTAAAATATTTACAACATGCTTCCCTCTCCCCAAAAATATCCCCCAAACAAAACCATTAATAAAACCAACCAGCGAAACAACCACGAAACAACAGCAGTAAAAGGACCACAGCTTGTGGTCAAATCTGAATGCATTCATCTCCTCCGTGAAGTTTTACTGTTGTCACAGTGCCTGACTGCATCGATGTCACCTGACACGAACAGCAACAACGAAGGCTGCACGGACCCCTGACCTTGGTGATTACCAACAATGCAAACAAAATAAAGAATGACTAGGAAATTTGGATGTCTTGGAAACGTGAACCTTTTGCAGTAATCTGCAGTTAATATACATTTGATTTCTTATAGAGACGTCAGCTGGACAAGGAAAATATATATTTCTGTGTTAAGAGGACTTTGTTATTTACTTCCTGTATTCAGGCAAAGTGATGCCTTTCTTACTTCTGACCTCACTGAGCATTCACTTCTTTTTGCACCTTAGTTTGGTCGTTGACTGACTCAGTTTGCTCGAGAGGATCTTTTTTGAACCTTCAGCTCATGACCATGGAGCCCGTTATCTGCTAGTTAAAAGTACTGAATGTGCTACTGTATTTTTCATTGGCAAAGATTCAGTTATAAAGATTTAAAGGTAAACAGTAAATCTTTTTTCTTATTTTCTAATATAATTTCAAACCCACTATCTTTAATAGGGATTTCACTTATGTTGTGGATGAGTACGGATCTTCCCTCACAAAGGTCTGAGAATAATAATTTTAAAATTAAATAATTAAGAAATAAGCTCTTAAAAAGTATTCACAAACACTTGCTTAAAATTTGGGATTACTGTTTATTTGGGTTTAACAATCCTTCAGCAGATCTCTGCTTTAGTTCGTTACTTTACTCATGATGATCTGGGGTAGAATTCTAATTCCCCTGACCCCTAGCATATTACTCTGTACTGTTTCTTACTGTCAATGACTACTGAATATCTACCTACTTGGGGGTTTTTTAGACATTTTAATAAGCATTAATGCTCCTTATGTATGGTGCAGAGGTTTCTGAGAATCATGTTGACCTACTTCTGTTTTTAAGGTTTCTACAGAAGTCGTATGAGTGAAAAAGATGGCTTAGCAATTAGGATACTAATCTAAGGCTGTGGAATCCTGGGTAAAGCAGTTCTGTGTCTTAATTTTTCAGCTTTCTAACTTTAAATTGGGAAGTATTTTTAAATCTTGCTTATATGCTCTATGGAGAAATTTTGTAGAGAATATTAATTATTAAAATATAATAATAATGCCATAATGCCATCAGAAGGTCGGCATCTCATCTCTTCTATCTTTTTCATCAGATTCAGATGACAACACTAGTTCTTTTCTATTGCCTGAATGGTAAAAATACAACATATTCACTAAATTTCATTTTATAACTGCACGTATGAAGTACACAAAAGACAGATATGACAAGGATAAATTTATTTTGTTGACTTGATCTTCTTCACCAGGACAAGTGTGAAGAGAAACCACTGTGTGTAAATTACAGCTGGTTAATAACCAGGTGACAGAGTAATAGCAGAAGAACCCAAGATAATTCTTGTAGGGGAGGGGGAGAGGAGAAGGGGGAAGAGGTTGGCTTATTGTTGGCAGAACACACTTCATTTTAGGATATAACAGATGTAAATAGTTACAGAGGCTTTATACAGTCACAGGTGTGTGTGTAACCACAGTATT
Source organism: Geococcyx californianus (assembly GCA_013389885.1). NCBI lineage: Eukaryota > Metazoa > Chordata > Aves > Cuculiformes > Neomorphidae > Geococcyx > Geococcyx californianus. The sequence goes on from VWPV01027799.1 coordinate 63,304, forward strand.
TTACAAACTGTTCTCTAAGCTACAGATGATGGACAGACTAGTTAACATTTGTCTCTTCATTTCTGAGAGTGGACTGAAAACCAGCAACGACGAAAGGCTTCTTTTCTCTGTCTCTAAAGCCATCAATCTGCAGTTTAATCTTGAGGAAACTCATCTGCACCAGACTGATAACGGGTGCCTCGTCTGGTTTCCCTGGTGGACTCTGAATACGTTAACAGAATGAGCCATGTCTGCAGGTCGCTGGGCATGCTCTGTGTAAAAATGTTTATCACAAAGCTTTTCCTAAACTGCAGCTACACAACACACAGAAATATTTCACAGCACACTTCATTAAAAGTAGGCTATTTTTCTCTAAAATAGGAATATTTTCTTCAAGTGAGGACATTTATGAAAGATCTGCTCATGGTATGAGCTTCCCCAGCTGTCTGTTTCGCAGCAGATCACAGAGAAGATATTTGGGAGGGTCCTTGGGCCATAGGAAAGCTCGAATTTTATCCCAAGAGGTTCAATTCAAATTTTACAAAACCAAAGATGATATTAAAAAAGTAATTCATTTTTTTTGTTGTTTGTGGTGAGAATTTTTCAGTAGCTTGACAAAATAATATAAGAGCACAAATATTTTAAGGCAAATCTCATGAACCTGGCAAAGTGGTAAGGTATAAAGGGAGCACCTAAGGAATGGCAGAAGAAGGGAAGATTTTTCACAAGTCATGAGTAGCCTAGTGCATCAGAACTTCTGCCCCTTCGAAATAAGAAGGAAGGATGAATTTCCCCCAGGAGTCTCTGGTGGTACCATGTGATCAACACAGTCCTGTCTGTATGAACTCATCCCAGACACTGAAGGATCATGAAACTGAAACAGACATTTTCTGCTGACAGAAAGAGGTGGCAGGGGAACTATTCAAGAAGACTTGGTTAAGTTTCTTTCTTTGCTGGTTTGTCATTAGAACCAATGAAATTTCTTCTTCAACTATAAGGTCAACTTCTTTTTAAATTATTATTATATAGCTTATTAAAAACAATTCATCATTTCTTATTTGAAGTGAATTCTATGAAAGGTGGAAAATGCTAAGAGTAGGCCAGAAGGAGAATGATCTAATTCAAAAGGAAAATCAAGATCAGGCTTTATAAAGAAGGATCTTCATTAGAAAACACAGGAAGAAACCAAGGTTTGTACAGTCATCTGGTGTGACAACTACAATTCTGAAGCAAGTTCATTTTTTTCCCGTAAAATCATTTTTTTTTATGCTGTTTGAAGCTCTTGGCAAAAACCAAGTGGGAAATCCTGTTCTTCAGTTCCTTTTTTAAGGCAAGTCTCTTCATTTCATTGCCTTTTCTTCTAAAGTTTGCCTTCCCTTTCCGCTATCCAAGATACTTTCCATCAGGGAATTCAACTAGATATCAGAAGTGACTCTTTGATTTCATTTGTTCAGGATTATAATAAGCATCAATACCTCAGCATATTGACAACCAAACTGATAGAGTCTCGTTGTTCAAAAACTAGATTCTACCTTTTATTCAATTGAAGTACCTGAAAATTTTTTGCTTAACTCAGTGTCCTTTTCAGACTTTTTTCTTTTTGCGTTTTCAATAAAGATATCAAACAGAGCACCATTTTTTCCCAAATAGCTAGAATTAATTCCCTGTTTTCTCAGTTCTTGTTTTCTTTAATCTTGAGAAGGCCATTGCTTTGAATATTGTCATGTCTTTTAACTGTCTTAATTGTATAGGGTATATGCTAAATAGGTACTGAAATTAGGTATTTTGGATAGCCCAGTAATTTATACATCTGTAGTTATACATTTTAGTCCTAAAGTAATGCATAATAAATCTCACAATTTTATTCATATTTTTAACTTCTAGAAGAAGCACTTCATTGAATCTGCTAAATACATTTGATTTATATATTTTGCATTATTTTGGGGAATGGCTCTCAGCTGGGTTCTCCACATAGACAGCAACTGTTTCTTCAGTGTGCAAAAATGCTCCTTTGCAGTAGCCCTCACTGAGTATTTTGGAAGCGATTCTTATGTTCACAGAGGTGGTGTCATGTCCCAGCACCCACCTGCAACCCCCCAATAAGTGGAAGGAAGACATGGGTTGTTAAAATGGAATTGTAGAAAGTGAATTGAAGTGAAAATGACATTACATGATTAATTTAAAATAATTTATTAATTCTAAGGCAGTTTGCAAATATTCAGTCGTTAGAGTAAAATAACTATTGGTTTGTGGCAAAGGCTAAGACGTATACATATATAAACTATATAAAGTAATTACATGCCCCTATATAAATGGAAATGCAGAGAGAAGGATCAGGGGAAAGAGAAGCAGATTAAGAAGAAGAAACAGAGAAATACTGACAAAAAAAAAATAGTTTCAGCTTTCCAGGGGTTCCCACACTGAAATATGATGCTGAAATCCTGGAGAAGGTGGGAATGTCTGTTCAAAACAGGGAGAGTGCCCTTTTTCTGCAGCTGGTGCTGGCAGTTTGCGCCCACTGACACCCACTGGGTGTGCCTGTAGGAGGAGCTGCCACAGGGTCATTTCCTGATGGACGGGCACTTTCTGTCTCTGGAGCGCTGCGCCCCACTGAGCCCCGCCCAGAACTGCAGTGACCAACGCTTGACCTGTGTTTTTGAGCTTGTGCAAAGAACATTTCAGTAAGTGCAAAATCAGGGACCTTGTTTTAGTACTTTTGGACTAGCTTCAACTACATCTCACAAACACGGGTCAGAGGCAGTGCTTAAGGGAAAATGAAAGGAACAGGTCATCTGTGGCTCGAAACACCGTCTGTGACAAGCGGGCAAACGGCAACTTAGGTTAGGCACAAAAAGCAGCATGTAGCTTAAAAAAATGAGGAAATTATAAGATCCTTTAAAGAAGGATCACTAATTTTACTGTTATCCAACATACAACAGCTGCATGTCTTCCTTCTGCTAGTAGTGACTTGATGGTGAGTAACCTGTAACCGATTGTTTTCTATGGCACTGCTCTTCTGAGCTGTGTCAGTGCTGCACGCCGCTGTTAGGACAGGATGATAAATAATTCAGTGGAATTTATAAACTTTAATGAATTCTATGTGGGGATTACTTATCCACCAAGTAGTAGCCACTGCAATTTATATATAGAAAAATATCATATATATACACACACATCAGGTGCATAAATGCAAACCTAATTTGGTGTAGGTTCAGCTATTAGGTTTGTGCTGCATGCTGACAAAAACTCTGTTTCCTTACCATGGATTTAGTAAACACATTTTGCTCTGGTCCCAGGTCGAGAATTTACAGTAATAAATATACTAAATCTACAGGCCCTGAACTTCTCGTACATTACTGGGATCTTTTCTTGCTGTCATTTTGTTGCTCCGTGGAGATAACAAGCTTTTCATTCTGTCTCAGTTCAGCAGCTGCTGCACAGAGATGATCTCACTCCAGTCTCTCTCGCCTTTACGTGTTTCTGCAGCGCAGTGACTGAGTGGAGCAGGCTTAATTGCTCACCTGACTCCTTTCATAGCCGATTCCTTAACAAGAGTGGGGAGAGGTGCTGGAGAAAAATCACTTCTGTATGCTTTAGAAAAAAGAGAGTTATTGAAAAAAGAATTACCAGTACATGTTCTGTATACAAATTTTATTCCATTTTCCTCGTTTAGTTGCAGTTTCATGAACAATGTATCCAATTGAAATGTGGGTTGCAAGAAACAGCAAAAATTAGTTCCACTCTTTCTCTCTCACAACAGGGGCATTCATTTATTTGGTTTGTATCGGATGCCTTCATTTCAGGGCTACCTACCTCAAGCCCTTTACACACATTTACTTTTTAAGTGACCCGTTGTCTAATGGAACAAAATTGCACTTGCGTCTAACCTGTTCCTGTGGAATAATCTCATGTAGGCGGACTTTTTATTACAAAGGAAGAGCACTCAGCTTTTGGAAATTCTGCTTCATTTCTGGTGTTTTTCCTTTTTCAACCTCAGAGCAGCAGGTTTTGCCTACAGTAATCAAAATTTTACAGTCATATTACGCAATGCTACCTATGCCTTTAACACTGTATTGTTAAGCTTTTAACTGCTCCTATTTTACTTCAGTTTTTTCTTTTTAATGAGTATCTCAAAACTCTGTCACGTTTTTTTTTTTTAAAATGTTTCTACTGCCTTTCTTCTTACCAAAGAATGACCAAAACAATCCTGGTCACTTTGGGGATATTTGCATTACTCCTGTTTCAGAGCTTCCATAGCTGATCTGTGGCCACATGAAGCTCCCTGTTTTGTCTATATGTTTTATTTAATAACATATTAGTCTCTGTCCATAGTCTTTTGATGTTTACAGTGGTTTATCCCCACAGTTTTTCAGTTTGGGTACTCTGCTAATGATGACTGAATAAGAACAGGAATTGAATATCTTTGTAGTCTTCTACATACTTCAAATTTTATTGTCTCTTCAAGGTACACTGATCTCTGATTTTCATTTTTATTTTCCTTTTATTATTTTTTTATGTGATTGAATGACATCTGCTTTGGTCTTCTTTCTCTGATCTTTTGACCTGTTTTTTAAAAATGCCTTATTTGGGAATGCAATTCACTACATGCAATTTCTTTTTTCTCCTTGTTCTTTCTTACTTTCTTTCCTAAAATCAACCCCTGCAACATGGAATTTACTGCTTTGCCTTTTCCTACTTTTTAATGAAACCTATACCTTTTAATTTTTTCCACCCATTGAGCTCCGCATTCATAAGGAGCCTCTGGGGAGAGATATCCTCGTGGTAGCGTTCTTCCAGGGAACGATTGTTCTTGACAGAGGTCAGTTCCGGAATGAGATGCTGCTCACTCCAGCTCCACCATGACCTAGTGGAGAAAGAAATCTGCAAAAAGAAATATTCCAAACATCCCACTCCAATTCACACCACTGACATCTTAGCTTTTCCATCCAGGTTCCTCTCTTATCAACCAAGGTTTGCTGAGCTCTTTAGTTGGCACTAATCTTGGTATCAGAAGTGTCACCTCTGGATGTTTTAATGCGTATAGTCTGACAAGCAGCAAACCACCGGGATGCAGCTGGCTGCACGAAACACTGTAGGCTCTACCCAGTTAGCAACTTGAATTCATACTCCCAGTCACCACTTCCCCTGTATTCAGTACACATTCAAATATTTACTAGCTGGCTACAGGCCTTACGTACACGTTGTGTGTATACAGAGTAATTGCGCTACAGGCATGTGTGTCTGTTCATGCAAATATTTCTGCCTTTGTGTGAAACCCCTCTAGATTATATGTATTATCAATCATAGAATCATAGAATCATAGAATCATAGAATCCTAAGGTTGGAAGCAACCTCTGAGATCACCGAGTCCAGCCATGCCCATCTCCCCACTAAACCCTGTCCCTAAGGAACTCATCCACCCGTCTTTTCAATCTCTCCAGGGATGGTGACTCCACCCCCTCCCTGGGCAGCTGTGCCCATCCCTGACCACTCTTTCAGTGAAGAAATTCTTCCCAATGTCCAGTCTAAACCTTCCCTGGTGCAACTTCTGGCCATTTCCTCTCATCCCATCGCTGTCACTTGTGAGCAGAGCCCAGCCCCCACCCTGTCACAGCCTCCTGTCAGGCAGTTGTAGACAGTGATGAGGTCTCCCCTCAGCCCCCTCAAGACAAGGACAGTACCTTGGAACGTGTTCCATTCAAACATCTTAGAGTTTCTGCAGTCATTTCTGTATTCCTTTTGAAATGTGTCCAAAACAAGATCTGCATTGAAAACTCAGATTTTCATTTTACCTGATTTTGAAATCTTTACAAATACAATAGAACTTAACCAACATGGTAACTTGTAAGAGGTAAAAATGAAGACTTGGGGATTTGTGTTTGCAACCGGGGCACTTCTCATTTGAAGACTTTTAAGGGAAACTGAGATGAGCAACAAATTTATCCTTTGTCTTCAATAGATGTCCAAAGGGTTGCTGTGATAACTGTTTCTTTTAAGGGTTAAAAGGTTCAATGAAGTTTATGACAAAATTCAGCCTATTATTGGAATGGACTAGCTTGTCTTTGAAAATGCCTTATTTCGTGAGGAAAGATTGAAATATAATAGTTTTAAAATTTCTTCATAAGCATGAAATTACAGACAATAAAATAATTTGTCAAGATCTGATTTATGCACCATATTCCTAACAAAAATGTTGACAGAATTAATGTGGAAAAATTTCTGATTAAGAAATTCACAATAAAGCAAAAAATCATGAGTGAATTAAATCCTGGAATCATAGAATGGTTTGGGTTGGAAGGGACCTCAAAGATCATCTAGTTCAACCCACCTGCCATGGGCAGGGACACCTCCAACTGAGAATGTAATGTGAGAATGTAAGACAGGAGAAAACAGGTCTTCAGTATGGCTTGTGCCACTGAAATGACTCATAACTCAGACAATCAAAAAGAAAAAACATCAAACACTTCTGTCACTGAGGAAAACACCACATCATAAGAACTTGATTTCAGGAATGAATTTCAGGAGATTTTATTTTTCTAAGGAAAATGTTAAGTTTTGGAGGTTATGTTAGATCAGCTCGGGCAATTGTGCATGCATGGGAGACAGTTATGAGGTAAACTAAAACACAGTCAGCTCAAATATTTGGTTTATCAGATGGGATTAGAAAGCAGTAATCAGATTTCAGATTAGCGATAGATGGATATTTCATTTATGAGTCGTATTTCTAAATGTATACGCAATTGAAAAAAAAAAGGATATTTTCTAAAGCAAATTAAGAACAAGCTTGTCTTTAGGGGACTGAGCAGCAAGCAGAAAATATAAAATTTAATGTTTTTTTCTCAGAAATATCTTAAAGATAAAATGATTCATACTCTAAAAAGAATTATTGTTTTTAATAACTAATATTTTGGAAGATAACAGAGGAATATTATTCTTTGTCAGTAAAATACAATGAAAAAAGTGTATAATAATGTAGAGCATGGAACAGGAAAAGTATAGCGTGTGGAAAGAGAGCTTCTTTTGATTTTTAATGAATAGTCAGTGTAGAGGGAGAACCACGGAAAAGCTGATTTCTCTGTTAAAAAATTCTGTACTCTCGGTTTCCAGGCCTCCTCTCTATATCTGTTTCTGTTCACAATGCACAACAATGATGCTCTGCACTCCCTTGGGACTGGCTGCGACCTGTGTCTTGTTCCGGAGTCTCCATAATCTTTCCAAAATATGCTCTTTTTCTTTTGTGAAGGTAAAATCATATTTTTTGTCTTTATTCCATTGAAAGTATAGACATAATTTTTCAGCCTAAGAAAAGAATATTCATTCAAGTTCTTTCAATGGAAAGAAAAAAATTATCTCCTCACCTGTGGTTTCCTGCTAAGGTGTTCATACCTGCTATCTTTTATTCACAGTCACTCAGAAGCTGAATAAGATTCAAGTATGGAGATGTATTTCTATTTCTTTCCTAGGATAGCTCATTTTTTCAAAGCCACACCTGAAGTTACATAGCTGACACATTTTAGGTTCACATTCTGCCTTAATCTGCTTTACTGTGATTTGTAGGAAGGTCTCTTCAGAAATGGAATGTATAGCACAAACATAGCTTCATCAACAAGATTAAGGCAAACCTAAATAAGACAAGATGGACTGAAAAAATCTGAGATCTTGACATGTAGGGAATTAAATTATTTACCTAGTGGAAAAAATAGACACTTAGGATTTAAATTTTCTTCCTCTCCTAGTATTATATCAATAAGGAATAGAGTATCACCAGTTTCACGCAAACAAAAGCTCAGATATTCAGCTGCCATAAATTTCTGCAGTTCCCTTGACAGTCTTTGCAGTAAGCACCCTTTTTCTCTTAGGTGCTTTTCAAAGTGTTGGTAGCCACTGAGAACTTCCTGCTCTCAGGGCAGAAGAGAGGCCAAGGGGAACGATTCTGTATTGTGTCGATATAAATTAAGGAAACTTACTGTGAAATGCTGGGATATTACGTGTATCTGCTCCATCCTGATTCTGATGGATGTGAGGTATCAGCCTTCAGGATCTGATGCAGGACCCTGACAGCTTCATCTCTGCAAATGATCACAACGTGAAAGCTTGTAGAAGAGCCAGTTGCGCTTCCCCTGAACTACAAGGAAAGCCGCATCCAAGTCCTTTTCTCTAATCCAGATGGGTACAAAATCCAGCCGTACAAATGACTGGGGTGGTGTGAGGGTGGACATGCATCAGGTTGCTTGGCCAAGTCCTGACTTTCAAAGAAAAGAAACTCTCACCCTTAATTTCTACCGGTAGACCCTCAAGGCAGAGCTTCCCACTGCCCTGGTAGGATCCCAGTTCCTGCTTGAGCTGGTGTGAGTCACTTTCTGACGCTGACTGCCAGGTTCGTTTGCCTCAAAGGACAGCTGTGCAGTGTTACAGTTACCGATCTAATTTACCAAACTTCTGTTCATTTCTGCTTTGTTCCTGGAACATCATGAGCTCTGTTGAACTGCTAATTTGGCACCCGAGAGGCTGTTCTTCTGAATTATTATTTCTTTCTCACCAGAAAGACTCTGCATGCTACAAGTCATTGCGCCTTCAAGACAAAGATTTTGTTCTAATAGCACAAAATGCTTTTATATTAACCTTTGTCTTGTCCTTGTTTAGAGTTGAGGAAAGTATTCATCTACTTTTCCAAAGAGCAAAAGAGGAAGGAAGAATCAGTGGGCTAAAATAATTAACACCAGCTCAAAACATTTGAATATGTAAGAGCTGATAGAAGCCACATTTGACAGGAATAAGTACTTGGTGATTTATTCCATTAAATGGGGAGCTGTCCCTCAGATTGGAACTTTTGAGTGTAGTAAATAAAAATAACATGGTGAAAGGAAATTAAAATGAAAGTAGTTTCATAATAGACAGCAAAAATCTATTGTTTCTCTTAAAGAAAAAAACAAACCAAAAAACCCAACATTCAGTTTAGAGAAAGAGTGAATGTGACCAATCGTCTTCTGCAACCAATTTGAAAAAAAGTAACTGGACTCTTCATTACGTGGCGTGTCACATACCTGTTTGCTCCTGGGCTACTTGACAAAGACACCACAACAAGACTGTAAAGAAATCTGGGAGTTTAAAAGCTACTCAGAATGAGAATATAGAGCAGTATTGTCCAATTTAGCTACAAAGATCCCATGAACTCAAAACCTCATTTGTGTTCAAATTTCGTATTTAGAGCTTTGATTTCTTCATAACCACGAAGACATGTGCTGGCATGGAGATGTTCTTTACCCAAGACTGTCTCTGAGGAGTAACAAGCTCAGTATTTTTTCTTACTTCATTTCAAAAAAAGCAATCCTGTGATACTTGGGATTTAAGTGAATTTTTGCTCGAATCAGCTGAAACAGAGGAAGGATGCACAAAGCACAGAGTAACCCCAAGGAGATCACCTCCTCACCGTTTTGCTTGGGCTTCCTCTCCTCCAGACATCAAAGCTACACCATCCTTTCATCTAGTCGTTACTTGTTCTGGGGTTTGGAGTTTTTTCTCGTTTGTTTGGGGGGGGTTGCCCCACCATCACAGTTTGTCTCTTACTTTAAGGACAGCAGCAAATCTGTAGCTGTTGTATCACTGACTGTGCATGGAGCACTCACTGCTCAAAGGGGGAGAACGCTGGAATTCCATAGCGGAGAAGAACAGAACCAAAAATTGGTAATTCCGAAAGATGACATCCAGTGGTTTCAGTGTTTCTGTGATTAATGCTTTGCTGTGTGTGAGAAATCAGATCTCCAGGGTAACTTCAGGCACTTAGGAGCAGCATTTTTATTCTAGCAGTTGAACTGAACTCCTAACTGTCACAGGCTGGTTCCAGTCTACTGATCTTTCCACTTTTTTTTTTTTTTTTTCTGTTGAGCTGATTTGCAAGGCAAAACAGCCTCGTGTTGTCAGTTTGTTTATTGCTCTTTCACATTTTCACTGGAATTTGCCCATTCACTAAGCATTAAAAAAGCACCTGGAGATACAAGGTAACAAAATAAATTTATATATATTTTCATGAAACAAAATATACATATCAATACAGTTTTTAACCTGAATTTGGACTAACGATATTCTCAAGGATAATGAAATAACTAAGATAATTAGACTTACTCAGCTGAATATAGGGGTGTCTAATGAGTCATCCAATGTCTACCTCCAGGCTGAATTGGTTTAACGTGTCTTCCTTCCCTAATAAGTGAGCATTAAATTTAATGCCTGTAATTCCATAGCACTGACATTTTGTTCCTCTTCAGCACTCTACTCACTCAGAGTAGTGCAGTCTCTCTGTCGTTTGAAGGAAAAGCTGTCCAAAAGCTTGTTGTTTGCTGTACCTCAGCCATCAATAGCCTTTCAACGTGCACGGTTTACAATCAGAATTTGCTGTATTTAAACATCATTTGTATTCTCTAATCAAATGAAAACCTGCACACATACAAAAAAGAAGGAGAATTCAGTAGGTATGCCAAGAGTTTCTGGTTTTGTGGAGTTTTTCTACTGCATGTGAATTACTGACCTCTGAGGACCCATCTTGTAGGTGATAAATTTGGATTTACAAACATTTAACTGCAATCTCTTAACAAGATATTTATAATTTCCTTCCTTCCCAAATGTCAGGCAAAAAATTTACTAAGATATCTCTGGAGCAAAGTAGTTTTTAATAGTACTGATTGTAGCCAATGTTCTAACAGCAGTTAATTTCCCTTAACAGTTGCAGGTGTATATACAGTCACGCATAAATCAAACTAATTGTTTTCTTACAATTTATCACAGAAATAAGTTGAAAACCAAAATAATGGAGAAAAAAATCCAATAGATCTTTAGAAGAAGCCACCTGATCTCTTATAAAACTAATCCAATTACCTAGAAAATGCATGTCTTTAAGCAAAATGTATGCAAATATGAATAGAACATTCGGAAGTGGTCTGCTTCTAAGCAACTGTGACCACTGCATACTAATTATCCAGTTTTGTGACACGTGGAAGCCTGTAATATGATAGAAAAGGCAATAACAACCAGAAAACCTCTCTTCTATTTCTTACTGGTTTTGTTCCCACTTTTAAAATCAATAGAATATTTTCTTCCTATCATGGGGCACAGTGATCAAATGGGAATGAGTGAAGGACCAGACTATCAGATAATAAGCGTAATGGACGGTCTACTTTACAAAAGGAAATGGAAAGGTTCTGGAAGAGCAAGCCTCAGAATAAATAGAGCTGCTCCCTGTAAATATTACAGGGGGTAAATTCTGGAGAATTAATATTTAAGCTAGAACTGATAAGTGCAAGTTGAGCAGATATTAATTTAGCAGAGGATGCCTTTTCTAGAGAAGAGTAGGCTTCTGGAACCTTTTTCTAAAAAGAGTAGTGGAGACAAAAATATAACTTGTTTTAAACTCAAGCTTGATGCATTTATGGGAAGGATCATATGATAGTTTCCTTTTATAGCACGAGTTTGGAGCTGATGAATTAACAAATCCCTTCCACTCTTCTGTTGTTTGTCATGATATTTTTATGCTATGATTTTCAACACTTTACAGATTGCCATCTGAGCCACTTCATAAATCTGCCTTTAGAGTAACTGAATTGATTTTTGCCACTCTAGCAGTGTAAGCCTGATAATCTGGAATTTATTTCACAACAAACCTTTGAAAAATGTATTATAACTGTTACTTTTACTAGTTTTCTTTCCTTTCAAAAAATGAAAACCAGACTGCTAATAACTTATTTTTAGTGCATTATATGTCTACATCAATTACATTCTTTTCTCTCTGTAGCCCCGCGAATTAATTTGACAATCATATTCTACTTTACAGTCATTTCCTAGATAACTAAAAGAGTCCTATACATACATTTCAGCCATTGGAAACTCTTACTTTTCCCTAGCAGTTTCTTTTATTTTTCATTTCTTCCATATACACTGAAATATCCATGGAACATTGTCTTTACTTTCTGTAATGTTAGAAAGATGTGAATTGCATTAATGAACTGTGACAAAGCAAAAGAGCAGGGGAGATTGGAATGTTACTGCTCGGAACCATGAAAGGTGAAAGGAATAGAGACCAGAATGGGGAAAAAAATAGCAGCTCTTAAAAATAATTAGTCAAAATTTAAATGCCTGTTTGAATTCACTTTGATTTGTAGAAGAAACAACTCATAGCAAATCTTGTTTATGTAATACGTTAACACGTTCAACTCTTGCTTTCCATGAGACATGGGCTCCTGAAGAGAAAGTGTTTTTAATTTGGAAATGACATAACAAGCCAGTCAGAAACTTAGTGAAAGACAAAGGACAAGAACTACAGTGGCAAGAGTACAGAGAGACTCAGCACGTTTTGGTTTTTACTGTAGTTTTGCTCTAGAAAACTTTGTGTGTTTATCCATATATTCTATTGATTTGGTTTTTTTCTGGATATGTGGGAAAATTTTGACGTGTGGATTATGTGGAAAAGGCCACTGATATTCAGAGCAGTTGATAGCTCAAGTCAACCCCAGTGAGATCTATTTACAATTCATGTGATTTTGTTTATCATAAATCTTGTGTATTATCACAGTATTTGATTCAATAAATCATAGGTTTAAAAGTTTACTTTGTTTGTTTTATTTTGTTATTGCTATTATTTATCAGAAGATTCTCTTTGTTTCCAAATGGCTTTCATTTACCGATTATCTGTACTGTATTTTTTTTTATTCGTTACCTTCACTTTATTTTCTAAGTTTTCGTGCTGTGTGGGTAGTGCTTTCATTTCGATGTGTGTGTGACTTCCATTTTCTGTGGTTTGTTACTGTGTCACTTCTCTATTCAGTTTTTTGGTGTCAATGCCATGCGTGCAATATATTTTAGGTATCTTTTCCACATTAGCTGATATTCGCTTACTACTTATCTTAAACGTTCTCTGTGTTAGAATAATTTGTCTTCTGAAAGGATGTTTTCAGCAGAAGGTAGAAAAAGAGAGGAGGAATTCTAAGATACAATCAGAATTTGTTTTCCCGGGCTGATAGAATGTTTTTTATTGTTTACAAATAAAGTAGGGAAGAAGTGGATTTTATTATGAGGAGAGATATAAAATGGCTTGACTTGCTATATGTAGCAATACATGAGTACGCACATATATACTTCTATAAATACATAAGCATATACGTATATTTATGTTGCTTCCAGGTATATTTACTAGTGATCATAGAACCTTCAATGCCCACTTCACATATGGGTCTTCCTTTTTAGGTTTCCACATATAGTGTAAAAAATTTTCATTTGTTTTACTTCTGAAAAAGGAACTTTTTTCTGTGAAAAAATAGGTATTCATTCCAGTGTTCTGCAAATGGTTGGTCTTTCAGTTTTGTTCCTCTACTTGTAGAATGCTATTCGGATGCCCAGTAATTTTCCAGACCTCCAACAGCAAGGCATGGCTTGCTTTCTATGAGGACAGATGGAAGAGGGTGAGTGTGGCTTTGTTATTTTGCCAAGCTGGAGCACTTTCATGGCACAGGAGTTGGGGGTATCTGGGACAGCAGTAGGGCATCACTTGTTCAGGTTGGCTTCCTATTGTTTGGTAGTGAAGGACCCCAAAGGTTAAAAGAGATTTATGTGTATGTACTAGGTGAGAGACCTGTTTGAGTTCTGGAGTTGGCTGTTACAGCTGTTTGGGCTGGCACCTTTCTGTTGCTGGCAGCAATCAGATGCAGATGTTCGCATTGGATGTTAGCACTGATGATCATGGTCTGGTTTTCACTCTCTACATGTTCTGAAACTCTAAGTAAATTACAGAAAACCAGCACATACTGCTCTCTTTATTTATTTATTATTTTACTACTTTTTATTATTTTCATTTACCACTTTATTATTTGCCACTTTATTTATCTATTTATTTGTTTATTGTTTGAATATATTAAAATAAAACCCCTATGAAACTTTTCACTGGACTCTAGTAAAGATACAGAAGCATCATATTTTACTTTCTCTTCGTCCTTCTTAGAGAATGGCATTGCCTTCCTGGCTTGAGATCCCTCACTGCCGTCCAGGTGGCAGTGTTGCACCACATTCGGTTCAGAAAGCCTGCAGGTTGATTTACAAACTAGAGGGAATGTCAATGCAACACCATCGATGCACAACATTTGAAGGGGAAGTGGCCAGAGTTCCAGTTCTTCTTCTCTAGGAAGGTGAAGATGGGAGGCTTTCACTCTACTTATCTCAGTGTCAACTGCAATGAAGTTGCATGAGATGTGGGAGAAGAAAGTGCCAAGCAAATAACAGCCTTCTGCCTCACACAAGCCAATAGCGGTTTGATGGAGAGAGAAGAAAACAGTTTGTTTTGAGCTGCTTCTCTGCTCTGCAGGAAATTACTCCAATGGAAATTGCTTCTTTACCTATTGCTGCCTACCCTTCTCTGTTAGGCAGTGGCTTTGGGAAACACTTGTTCTTTGTGCTTTTTGTACTTTAACGTTCAAGTAAGAATCAAAGGCACTTTAAAACATACCTAAAATCTCAAAATTATTTCTGATGTTTTCTGTGTTTAGATTCAAAGTTAAAATTTATCACAGTCATCTTTTCCTCCTTGAAGACGGGGTATCCTTGCACTTAGTTTTCAACCTTATTTTGGGTTGCTGGATTTAACTAAATAAGTTTTGCCATCAGAGGTGTTTACTTTTCTCTTCTCCAAAAAACCATCAGCAGATAAATGGCAGTTATTTCATATGGCTACAGCTTTACTGGGGTCTTTTTATCTTCCAGTCTGATTGCACGCTCTGGCCATTCCTTTTATTGCGTGCCAGAATGAAAGCTGAGTATGCAGCATTTTTTATAGTGTCCTGTTTTCTTTTGGGAAGTTATTGTGGCCTGCAGAGTGATGACCAGCATGACAACACATTCCCCTTGTCAAAAAGGCAGCTGCCAAGTTTGAATCTGCATTGCCAAACCTGGTTGTTAGATTGTAGTAGACAATGAGTCTGAGAAAGTCCTGCTTGAAAGATGGAAACCTAAAGCTCCTTATCATTTCTCAGAAAGCAAAGGAAAATTAAACAGTTGAAACTATGTAAGGACAACGGTCTTCATAGGCACCACTCATGTTTTCTCTTAGGAAATCGTTTTTATAGGGGAGCATGAGGGACAAAGTGACCAGGAGATATGTTCAGCAGAATTAGTATCTCATGCAATACTCAGAATGCATAAAAAATATCTTCCTTATATCTAGTCTGAATCTACTATCTTTTAGTTTAAAACTTCTGCCTCTCCTGCTACCACTACAGGCCCTGATAAAAAAAGTCTTTGTCTTTCTAATAAGCCCTAAGTATTGAAAGACCACTATAAGGTCTTCCCAAGAGTCTCGTCTTCTCCAGGCTGAACAAATCCAACTCTCTTTTCTCTGGGGACAGCCGCCTCCCTTGAACTGCTGGCCAGGTGTGACTGATCAGACCAAATGAGCTCCTCCTGTTTTCTGAATTCCCAGCTATAATGAAACAAATACATCAAAACAACTGCAGAGGGGATCTTCAAGAAGATACTCTCTTGGGGAATAGGAAGCAGGAAAGAATTGCACAGCTTGCACGGATATCGTGCCAGTTCAGCAATGTCTTAAGAGATTCTTACAAGATGTACAGACACCCAGTTATTAATTGAAGAGTGTGAATTTCTAGTTTCAAATAACAGGCTAACCCAGTACTCTCATCTCTCCTTTGTGTAATCAGTGCAGGTCATGTCAACCTTATACATGGAATTTCTCATTATTTCAGATGTCTTATAGTCCACTTCACAGACAAAATTCTAGAGTGGCTTGGGATTAATATTTTTATCCCATCTGCAGTGCTTTATTCCTATTAAAACTGATCCTGACAGGATACTATTGTGATGATATTAACTTATTTCTAAAGATATGAGAACTTAACAATATTTTTCATGGTGAATATAATGACTTACATATCTTTTAACATAGTGAAGCTGGTAGCCTTTTGTACAGCCCACATTTTTCCAAAATTTGAGTTGCTCCTACAATGCCAGGTTATTGGCATACTGATACTTTTTCAAGAACTTCTCAAATCACTTGGCTGATGTTTAGTTTTGGCATTAAAAGTGTTTCTATTGACCACCAGACTACCTATGGCAGTCTTTGCAATCTCAGTTGCTTCTGTGAGTCAGTCTTTACTGTTAAAGAATTGAAGAGACAGAAGGCTTGATTCAGAGACTATGAATAATTTTTTTCATAGACTTTGAAATATGTCTTAAATCTCCTTCAGAGAAGTTTTCTCCTGCAGACAAATTTCAAAATTTTTATCTATGCTTTGAATTAGTAAGGTTTTAAAGCATAACAGTCTGTTAACAGACCAGTGGAATTCCAAGTCACATAATAGAGAATATTTCTTCTTTGTATCACAGCATTTTTAGGACCACTGGCCTTAGACAATTATTGATTTTCGCTGTGATACACTGCATGATTGTAGAGCCAACACAACAATCTTCCAAGTGCAGAGTCCTCCATCTGGGTCACAACAACCCTGTGCAGCTCCAGGCTTGGGGAGGAGTGGCTGGAGAGCTGCCTGGCAGAGAAGGACCTGGGGGTGTTGGTTGACAGCGGCTGAACAGGAGCCAGCAGTGGCCCAGGTGGCCAAGAGGGCCAATGGCATCTTGGTCTGTGTCAGACCCCGCGTGGGCAGCAGGAGCAGGGAGGTGATTGTGCCCCTGTGCCCAGCGCTGGTGAGGCTGCACCTCGAGTGCTGGGGTCAGTTTGGGCCCCTCACTCCAAGAAGGATCTTGAGGGGCTGGAGCGCGTCCAGAGAAGGGAATGAGGCTGGGGAGGGGAGAATAAGCCCTACAATGAGCAACTAAATGAACTGGGGCTGTTTAGCTGAGAAAGAAGAGGCTGAGGGGAGACTTCATCACTGTCTACAACTGCCTGAAAGGAGGTTGTGACAGGGTGGGTGCTGGGCTCTTTTCACAAGTGACAAGTGACAGGATGAGAGGAAATGGCCTCAAGTTGTGCCAGGGGAGGTTTAGACTGGACATTAGGAAGAATTTGTTTGCTGAAAGGGTGGTCAGGGATTGGCACAGCTGCCCAGGGAGGGGGTGGAGTCGCCATCCCTGGAGGGGTTTAAAAGACGGGTGGATGAGTTCCTTAGGGACAGGGTTTAGTGGGGAGACAGGTATGGTTGGACTCAATGGTCTGAGAGCTTTCTTCCAAACTTATGATTTTAGTAGTGCCATCAGTATTAAAATTTGAATGATTTCTTTTCATAATGAAATGTAGTTTGTTTTTTGCTTGATTCCTTATTTTCAACTTACATCTTTGACACGGTGATTTTGGAACAACAGCCATCATTCAAATAACTTTAAAAAACCCCCAAACACCACCAGATACAATAAGTGCACTGTTAACTATCACTGACTCCAGTAACATGCTGAAACTCTATCACATTCATAGATCAGGGCCAGATGGAATTAAGAACTGTAGCCAGTTTTGTTGAACAAGATTTCCAATGAAAACAAAAAAACAGATGTGGGGAAGGCTTCACTGCGATTCTTCAGGATTCTCTTCTGAGATACAGAAATTGTATCAATTTTAGTGTGTTCAGTAGCGACATTGCACATTATATTACTGTCAGCTGGAAAGCCAGGGTTTTTAAAATTTGAGTTTATATT
This sequence comes from Geococcyx californianus, assembly GCA_013389885.1. NCBI lineage: Eukaryota > Metazoa > Chordata > Aves > Cuculiformes > Neomorphidae > Geococcyx > Geococcyx californianus. The sequence continues at coordinate 80,920 of VWPV01027799.1, forward strand.
TGACTTTATTAGGCATTTTAAATCTTCTGGTAAATACTGTGAAACATTCAAATAGGATACAAGAAAAGCTGAATGTTGTAATGTTAGATGTATTTAACATGATGAGGTAACAAAACAAGTTGGTTGTGTGTTTATTATATTGGGGAGATATTTCCCTGATAATAAAAGAAAAACAAAACAAATCAAACCCCAACGGAACACAAGTAAAAGGAGTTAACTGTACATCTGTTACTGACAAAGAAGAACGTTTCATGATTGTATTTACCTGTGACAGGCTAAAGTAGAGATAGAGTAAAGATATAATTTTTATCACAGTAAACCTGAAGAAGATACTCAGCAGATTGTAGATCATGTCATATTTCAGACAGGCATGTTTTCAAGCCTCATGTTCTCTGAGAGTGCCTTTTACTTATGTTAACAAGTAATTACCAGACTGACGTTGGAGGTGTTCATATGTGCAGAATGAGAAAAAAAGATTATCTGAAAAATTTCTGCCTACCAGAAAAAGAGTTCGTTTAAGCCTTGCTAAGGACAAGGAATGGTTTTGATCTCTTTCAGTCCCAAGTCATCAAGTCTCATTTTCCTTGTTTTTTTTTTTTTTCTCTTGCTTTAAGTTATTGAAGTGTACTTTCTGCCTTGTTTGCAAGACTGAAATTCTTTCAGTAGTCAATTTGCCTCAATTATTTACCAGAGGATAACCTAGAACACAGATTCTGCCATCTGCTTGTCTGTACCTTGTGCATATCGCTTCTCAGTAGTTAGTGATGCAGTTCTGTGTAATTCTTCTCCAAAGCAACCCCAGCTACGTGTATCCTGGGACTAACAATCATGCCCAAGTATAACTGTAAATGTGTAACCTCAGAGTGGCTTATATTTTCAACCATACCTTTATATTTCCAGATTCCACTTAGAAATGGGACTTTCACCTTGCAATCACATAGCAGCATTGTGAATGACTCCTTCTTTCAAATTTTCTTTCATTATCAAGCCTATAAAGATTAGTAATATTTGCTGAAATTCTAATACTTTTTCTGTTGAAGTTACAGTTCTTTTTTGTTATGGTTTGAGGCAAGACGGGGTATTAAAACCTCCAGTGTTCTGAATAGAACATGACAAACACATTGAAGCAAGCCGTATATTGGATATTTTACAGTATTTTACCTCACTTTACATCACTCATTAATCTTCCAATCAATATATCCTGAATCCCTCACCCCCAAGGAAATAACAACAGCAGAGTATTCCTTCTACCAGGAGTAAAGTGCTAGAAATCCCACTCGATGTACTAAAGTTCTTGGGGAAAACAAGAAAATAAGACTATCTTGAGAGGGTTCTGCTTATAGTAGCTAAGATGACACTTTTTGCAGCCATCATTGCTCCCAGCCAGCATGGGTTTATAAAATGAAGGTCCTGTCTGACAAACTTTATTTTCTTCTATACGACAGG
>VWPV01027800.1:0-15952 GCA_013389885.1 Geococcyx californianus
CCTGGATCAAGAGCCCCTCCCACTGTGGAACATTGCAGTGTTGATGTCTGTGGTGTTCCCACTCTTCAGTTCTGCCATGTCTCGTTTGTTCTTCTCTTGCTTAATCTTCCACAGGTAGAGGACAATACCTAAGTTTCCAGACAAGTTGCACAAGACCATATGTTGCTGATTCCCTCCGTCTTGGGATGGAGACTCGGCAGAAGTCTCACAGACTGCCAGTGTCTGTGTTAATAACCATGCTTCTGCTTAATTGTGCACAGCACCTTTACCTTAGCAGATGGGTGTGACTGGTGTGACTACTCCAGCACTGGATTATTGTGTTACGTTTGTCAGAGGACAACAACTTGAGTGGGAAATAACTTGTACATAAAGTTACTGTAGGGATTTTGTAGGAAACTGGAACTGGGTTGTTTCAAAATCTGCTAGGCTGAATACTGTTCATTGGAAAAGGCAGGCAACATCCATCGGGTTAGTTCAGACTTTTCCACCTAACAGGAGGAGAGCCTGGTGTATCAGCCCTCGGCAAAGCAGCAGATCCAAACCCCTGCTCCACTGCCTGTCTTGGAACATGAGTGTTGGTGTTCCAGAGCTGGGGATCTAAAGCTGCAAACTGCAGAGCTGGTGTTCTGAACTCCCTGCCTGCGCAGCAGGTACCACTGTCAGCCCAGCAGGGCGATGCTCTCCAGAGGTTCCTGTTCCTGCAGGATCCTGTGCTCCCTGCAGAGGGAGGGCGGGGGGCGGGGACTGGACCGGGACGGGGGATGGACACGGAGACGGGAAACGGAGACGGGGGGACGGACACAACACACAGAGCCGTGAAGGGACAGGGAGAAAGTTTGCTGAAATTGTTAGACAAAAGTGCCACTCGAAGTAACCCTGCTTGGAGCTTTAGGGGCTGAAATGAGTTGTTTGTGCTGTAGGCACTTGAATAATGTGGTATGTTGGCTGTTTTGGGGGTGTTTGTCGCCTTGCTGTCTCTCCCGCATTGCCAGTGTGAGGGCTGGAAGCCATGCAGAAATGCAGGCAGATCCTTTCTCTTCGTTTTGTAGAAAGGCAGGAAAGTCAGTGGTGCACCTGATGCACAGGGGTGTTGCTTGGTGCATTGTGTCAAAAACAATCTAATTTTGCTCCCCTCCCAGAAGGCCCTGCGGAAGGTAGTGCGGATGCAATACGGCATCTGGAGATCCGGACAAGGACAAGCTCCATGGTAAGGATCATGAAAAGCACTTCAGTCTGGGGTTGAAGGAGTGCTGGGGTTCTTTGTTTTATTTGGGGTTGTTTTGGTTAATGTCTTCACTGAATACAAAAAATGTTTGCTTTATGATCTGGTTCCATGCAGAGACAAGATTCCTGCTTTATGTTTCAATATGCGTGGAAACCTTCCCCTCCCGTTGAAAGGCTCTGAATCCGTTGGCCAGTGTGGGGACACTTGGCAGAGGAGCAGGGACACCGGGGGTATTGGAGCCCTTTGGGTTTACTCAGAGCAAGCACAGGCTTGAAGAACACAATCAGCAGCAAAGCTGCCACAGATATCCTGTGCTCCAGCCCCGTAAAAACCTGCATGGCCTGTTAATAGGGCCAGTCTTCCCGAAGCGTTTCCACTTTAGTAAGGATGGAGCTTAGAAGTACACTCTAAAGGTCAGGGTATAGACTCAGCAGCCAATTTGTTGTAATAAATGGCCTTTGATATCAAAATCATGATCAAAATAACACAGGACTAGTTTGAGATTCTGCACGGCTGAGTTTTTCATGATGAAATGCCATTTCTCTCCCTTTGCTGCTGTAGAGGAGGCGTTTATTTCTACTCTGACTTTTAACAGAGCATGACTTCGGAAAAGCTATAGAACTGTCAAAATGTAGCAATGTATTGTCCAAGTTCCCTCAAATGCAACTGTTGCCATTGTGCCTGAGGTGAGTTCCTTCTGGGATTGTAAAGTGGGTTTGGAACTGGCCTGATCTTGGTGTCTAAACTCCCTCTTGGTGTAGGATAATCTGCCCTTTGTTCAGGGATACCAGGATACTGAAGCTTTTCTTCTGCATAATCTTGGGGTGAAAAATGAAAAAATCTGTAGGGTTTTGCAGAGCTGGAAGAAAATAAATTCTGTATGAAATGACAGCTTTAACTATAGTTTCTGTATCCTCATCTTACTGAAAATTGGCTTGTGTTTTCCAAGAGAAAACTGCACCCTTAGTACTTGATGCAGAGAGTGATGAAATAGTCATAGGTGAGAAGATTTTTCCAGCTGTGCTTTTAGCTGCCAGATGAGATTATGGAATAATTTACCCTGGAATAACCAAGACCTGGCAATGCTGACTCCTGGTGGGTGCCTCCCCATTTGCTTCCTACAGAGGGAAGGAGGGCACACAGCCCCCAGGAGAGGAGGCACTTGTGTGCTTGATCAAACCAGGATTACTGGTTCATCCATCCAGTTCCTAATTCAGGTATCCCTTAAGGTCTCCAGTGCTGTCAGATTAGGGCTTTCTATGTTTGTGTGTTGCGCTGGGAGGTCTTAAATCACTATAAATGTGTCCTATCCATTCATTTAACAGAATTAAATTGGCATAATAATCCACAGTGATACCGGTACTGCTTTGATTAAATTGTCTTTTTGTTTTGTTTTAAAGTTGATGTGAGAAATCAGGGTGTTGGCCTATTTCCTTCATGAACTTTAAATGGCACAGTTCATACGTCGAACCATTTGCAAGAGAGAAAGTGCAAGGTTCATCTGTGTGGACGTATTTGTGATAAATGTGAATATTGTGAAGAAAACGTATTTGAGTATTAGTTTTAAAGAATAGGAGATGCAGTGTGTGTGTGTACAATGCCGTGTGTGTTTGGTGTGTCTGTGTATAGATATTGGAATGAGAAGTATACTGGTATAGACAAGGTACAGGCTGTGTTCTGCCTGTGCATAACCTGAACAGCAAAAGCTTCCCTTTCACCTGCAGCCAAGGCTCCTGATCCTCCCTGGCCCAAGCCCAGCAGACATATTGTTAGATCCTACAGGGAAAAGGTTGCTGTTCAATGGAACAGAAAGATACAAACAAAAAAGCCCAGATACAGTGTAGTATACATCATGACTTGGAGAGTGCCAAGACTGGCTGTGGGAAGGTGTATGGGGCTTTGGGAACAGTCACATTCCTCTCCAGAGGAGACAGACACCTCCTACTGGATCAGCTTTCCTGGAGCCCCTTTCAGTACTGGGAGCTGCTCTAAGGTCTCCCCAGAGCCTTCTCTTCTTCATCAACTCCAACTCTCCCAGCCTGTCCTCATACAGGAGGTGCTCCAGCCCTTGGATCATCTCCATGGCCTCTTCTGGATTCTCTCCAGCAGCTCCAGGTCCTTCCTGTACTGAGCATTCCAAAACTGAACACAGGGCTCCAGGTGGGGTCTCACTAGAGCGGAGCAGAGGGGCAGAATTCCCTCCCTGTCCTGCTGCTCCCACTGCTTTGGATGCAGAACAGGACGCAGTTGGCTTTCTGGGCTGCGAGCGTGCATTGCCAAATGCCTCTTGGCAAAAGTCTCTCTCAGATACAGGAAAAGGTCACACCTAAGATTATGTCTTTTGTGTGTAAGAATCTCCATATGTTCCAATTCCTGCTGGTCCCACTGCTCTGGACCTAAAGAAACTGTGAACATGGTTACATGTGCTCCTGCAGAGGACATTTTGATAGGAGGATCAGAAATGTCTGTGTCCAGCATAAAGAAATGTAGACGTGTCTGAGAGGAGAACAATTAAAAGCAGAGATGTTTCAGTGTGCTTGTGCCAGCAGATGTTTGTAGTGGAGAGCATTCTTGGAGGGGCCAGCATCAAACTGGCAAAGAGCGTTCAGCAAAAGAGCAGGAACACAGATCGGTTTAGTGCAGATGGATTTGCTACTGTGTTGGCACTCTTCACTGACCGTTACCCTGCACCCTTGGTTGGACACAGCAGACTCTGCCTCCGCACAGAGAGAAGGAGAAAGGAAAACAAAAAGCTGCAAGACTGAGGATTGTTCAGTGTGAGATTTTTGTCAGAGCCAAAGTCTTCTGTTGAAGGGAGACTTCAGCAGTTGATTTGGATTTTGAAACAAAGGGAAGAAGAATTAGCAGAATGTGAGAGATGTTTTCATTCTTACAATTTGGAAGAAATTAGAAGCAAAACTCAGTCAGTACAGCAGGGAAATTGTTTTGGTTACTCTGCAGGGGTTTTTTTAAATAGATAATTTTTAATACATCACGCAAAATAGTTTTGCTGCTTAAATGCACTTTTCTATTAGTTTTGGGGGGGAAAAGGTAGGAATTCTTCTCTCTCTAATTTTGCTAGTTGTTCCTTGGTTTTTTTATGACATAGGCAGGACAGAAAGCTCCTGATCTGCCTCTTTGATAACATTTACCATCCAGTATCCTCTTACAATGCTCTGTCTTCAACCTTTTCACCCTTTGTGGAACCATTAACCATTTCTTTTCTCTTCCATTTTTCCACAGGCGTGCTTGGGGCATTTCCAGGCTTTTGATTTGTTTGGGTTTTCTGGGTGTATTTTGTACCCCTATGGTACCGCAGCGATCATTGCAGCTCAGCATCAGCAAGCTTTGAGCATCATCGGCAGCGCTTGTCCCCCCCTAGCTCAGGGATGGGGAGGAGGGGTGCTGCTTTCCATGGAAGTGCTTCCAGACACAGGGCATTTGCATTCCCCTAAATATAAGGGAATATATTCCCCTCCTGTCATTTACCTGACCCACAGTAAAGAGCTCATTGTGTGTCTGGACTTTGACTGTAATAAAGTACAAGATAAATTAATCACAAATGATTTAATGACCCTGTTTAAGAAGGCAATAGGACTTTCCTAAGACTGAAAGCATGAGATTCCAGGATAAACCTGTGACTGCTTCATATGCAGCAGTGACATCCCAAGAGAAATGATCTGGATGTCTAAAGTGATTTGTCCTGCAGTGTGTTGCTATATCAGGTCTTTATCAGTTCCTCAGTAAAGTGGGAGGTTTCTAGCCTTTGTCCCAAAGAATAGGGATAAACCTGCGGGGAGCAGCTGTCTAATCCCCACTATTACTCGTAAAGCAGTGTTAGAGCATTATCTGGAACTGCATTCTTAGCGCTCAGCTTGTGCTACACACAGTGCTCGGGGCAAATCATAGCGATCGAACTACATTTAACCTCATAAAGCGATCCATCGAACGCTGTGTACTCTGCCGGAAAGGATCAGGGCTCTAGAATGCATCAACATGGTCTGAATTGCTCTCCCACACATGATCAGCTGGTTGTGTTCCGCTTGTTTTGGTGCAACATGGAGCGCTGTGTTCTGGCTCTGCCGAACATCTCTTGCTCGAAGGCACAGGGCATGGGATGGAGTGAAGCTGCCAGCATGACAAAAGCTCTGATCGGAGGGGTCTGTGGGAAGGAGGACGGTGCTGCTGTGTCTGCTGTTGCCTCCAGATCTACATAGCAGAGATGTCAAGGTGTGCTGCTGTGAGTCTGGGCTGGGGGAAATCTGCCAGGTGTCCTGCAGTGCTCCAGGAGGTGGGAGAAGCTGCCTGCCTATGGTCTTTATTCTGCAGCGATGGCTCTTGCTGTGTGGCTTTGTTCTGTCAAATTCTTTGGTATGTAAAGCAAACATCTCCAACATGAATGAGTGTTCCTCAAGGATGGGAAATCATTTACTTGGAGTTTTGGGGTTCGTCTTTCCTTACTGGGATGAGGGTTAAAGGCTCGCCGTCTGGAGGAAGGAGTTCTCATTGTCTGTTCATGTTCTGCACTAATTAGTTTAATGAGGCTATGAAAGACAGCAGACTTGGGTTTTTTCTCTGGCTACATCACTACCTGAACTGGTAAACAGCAAACAATACTACAAATGGATTGGGAGCAGCCCAGAAAAGAAGGACTTGGAGTGCTGGTCGATGAGAAGCTCAACATGAGCTGGCAATGTGTGCTTGCAGCCCAGAAAGCCAAACATATCCTGGGCTGCATCCAAAGCAGTGGGACCAGCAGGACTGATACTGAAAATGCTGGCAAATCAACTCTCTAAGACTCTTTAGCATTTTAGAAAGCAGCATCCTTTATTTTAGATAAGAAAAGAAGTATTGTCTGGGAAGAGCACTATTTAAAAAACCAACAATATCAGAAGAACAGTCTGTGTCTGTCTAACTCTCAAAAACACTGCCCCTTAGACAGTACTGAACTGGTCAGTTAGAGAACCAATTCTCAAAACCAACCAGTCAAAACATTCCACTCTCTGCAATAACAACCACTTCTTGTATGGGAGAGGGAGAAGATTCTGCCCCTCTGCTTCGCTCTGGTGAGACTCCANATGAGATCTTGGGGGGAAATGTTTTGCTGTGAGGGTGGGGAGGCCCTGGCCCAGTTTGCCCAGAGCAGTGGTGGCTGCCCCATCCCTGGAGGTGTTCAAGGCCAAGTTGCATGGGGCTTTGAGCCTCCTGATCCAGTGGGAGGTGGCAAGGGTTTGGAACTGGATGAGGCTTTGAGGTCCCTTCCAACCCAATCCATTCTGTGATTCTTATGAAACTATGCCAGCTCCAGTTACCGTGGCAATCACTTGGGTTTCAATTTTAACAATTACTTGCTGGCTTCATAGTTTGAACTTAACCTCAAATTCTCTTCCCTGTTCTGCAGCCACTTTTGGAGACCTTTGATAGGCATTTTTCTAGTCCTGCTTCTCACTTGTGTATGGTGGTAGGGTTTATAGTGCATTTAACTACAGCATTCTGTTCCAGACTGGCAGAGCGAACACCCATGAACCTTTGTGGCAGTTACTGAGAAAAAAGTTTTTTCTCCTGATTCTGTTCTTCTGTGATAATTCCTACTGTTTTGTAAAAGTCAGGCTGATTAGAAAGGATAATGACTGCTTCCCCTTAAGTAACATATACATAACCTTCAGGCTTTGTCGTTATTAGGACAAATGTAATTTTTTGGCTGATTTCACAGTCTCTTGTAGTTGTATACTAATAGGAACGTGAAAGCCTTTCCATTCTGTGCAGCCCAGGGGCTGATCTGTCCCAGTGTTCCCATGTCCAGCTAGAGGATACATACCACAACATGGTGCTAACTTCTCTAAAGTTACTTCAGCGAGAGGGAAGGAGATTTCTTGCAATAAAAGGGTATAAATAAGCCTCCCTGCCTGCCTTAAACCATATCTTTATACACACATTTCATTCTGAAATATTTTTTTCCCTTCTGCCTCTGTCTTACCCCTTCTTTGTATGTGGAGGCTGGGTAGTTAAGGTGAAGACAGAACTTCTTGACACAGACATGCACTCTTACACAGCTGTCCTCCTCTGTTTTTACTCCTTAACTGGCACTCCAGCCATCTCTTCCTCCAGATAGAATGGTCGGTACTGCCTTCTTGTCCCCTCATGACAGGAGAGATGGGCCCCAACCAGTCACCGAACGTGAGGTGGCTTTGTTCTCTTCCCACCAGCTCAAAGTGAAGCGTTGCTGTCTACACGGCTGCCAGAAGAGAGAGGGATGGATGATTCAGAAGGAGTGGGAGGAGACAATGAAGGCTAGCTGGAGTTTTCTTGGGCTCTTTGGCAAGTCAATGCTCCCCGTGGAGGCCTGTGGGCTTGCAGCGGCTGTTGGCACGGTGTCCAGTGCTACGCACCATTACCCCGAAGCACACTAGCACTGTTGGTTCTGCAAGCATGGTTCAAAGCTGGTCATGCTTTGGCAGCCTTGGCATTGCTCATTGGCTTTGCTGGCATTTTGTTCTTGCAGCATCCAGAGCTTTGAAATGCGTGAGCGGCCAGAGCTGCCTGCAGACCCAGCAGGTTCATCCCAGCCAAAGGATATCTGGGACTGAAAGGTCAAATCAGAAGTTGTGGAAGTCTGACTCCATCCTCTCTCCGCAGATTCAGTGGGCTGGCCAGGGAGCATGTACTCATCAGATTCATTGCTGTTTGGAACTGGTGGCATCTTCCAGAGGGAAAAATGAGTGTTTGATGCAACCTCTGAATACACCTTTGTCTCTGAATGGTAGAAGACAGGAAGGAGGAAGGAGGAGAAAGCTTACAGGACAAGGACAGCCAGGATGTAACTCTGAGTGTCCTAGAAGTTGTTTTGTATGATGGACATTTCACTTAACCCTCCCTAATATAAATGTCAGCAGCTCCCAAGGGGTGATGGAGGCAGGGGGAAGCTGTTGCACAGTGGAGTCTCCAGCAAATACAGGACAGTAATGTGAGGTTACCATGAACAGAATAATTTGTCTCTGCATGTTTCCATCACTGCTAAATAGAATTAAATTTCTCTTCTCCACAAGGATCTTAGTCCAGGATGTGAATTAAAGATGATGAGCTTCTCTACGATTCCAAGGTGGAGAATGACAGACAAATGTTAACTTCTGTGGAGCTGCCATTGACGCTGCCAGGGGCTGATGTCCTCCTGTGACCACCTGCGTATCCTCAAGGCACTCTCTCAGCTCAGATGCAGAGGGATCGTTTCCAAATATCATAAGATATCTCGCTTTCAGAACTGAAGTCATGACAATGTGTTGCATCTTTTTAATTAGAGTCTGAGAGTTATTTTCAGAAGTAGAACAGAAAAAAAGAAATGGTGAGTGTTTCTGTGTTGCCGTTATGCTGCGCAAAGATGACTTAAACAAATTCTTTTTATTTAAAATAAAAAACCTGAAGTATTTGGTGGAGAAGAGCCATCCCAAAGCCGCCTCAGCTGAAAGGCCTCTGTGTGTTGCTGCCAACCCTTTAGAAGAGGAGTTAAGTGTTGGACTTGCAATGTGTCATTCCAAAACACTCGGGCTGGTATTTACTCAGGATCTAGAGCTGCTTGAATCAAACACATGGCTGCCCACGTCGGTGTCAGGTGTGTTTGTGAACCGTTGTATATGTGATAGAGAACATTTATGTTACTGCCCTGCCATGGCGGGGAGGATGAGTTGTCTGTCTGGATGCTGTGTCTGCCGGAATTTTGAACCATTGGATGCACTTGGTGTATGAAAGACCATGCTGATAAATGCCAAGTTCCATGCACTATCCCGTCTGACACAGGAAGGACTGCAGGTTCTTTGGAAGCATTTCAGTAACTGGGTTGGTTCATTTAACCTTGCTACATAATGTCTTGACTGTACAAAACAGGTTTCTAGGCTTGATGCTGTCTGTGGGGATTGTCTGCCTTTGCAGAGTGGGCTGCATCAACAGCCGTGTGCTTTAATCTGGCACTAACCTCACGCTGGCAGAGATGTTCCAACACCGGGCAAAGCCCTTGCCTACTGTTGTGAACACATTTTATTGTGTCTCTCTTCTGGTTTTCCTCTGGCTTGATTAAAGCAGATTCAGGGATGACCTTTAGTGGGGGCAGTCATGCTCTCTGCAGGGGCACAGGTCTGTGATAGAGCTGGAGTCACTGTTAGGTCATGGAAATGCGTGGTTTGAGGAACTACAGGCCTGGTGATGTCGCAGTGCTGTGCATTTTCAAAGTGTCCAACTGCTGGTGACAGCAGGCCCTCTAGAGGGCAATTTCATCATAAAATCACTGGTTTGCGTTGGAAGGGACCTCAAACCCACCCAGTTCTACCTCCCTGTGATGGGCCCAGATACCTCCCACTGGATCAAAACCCCATCCACCTGGCCCTGAACACCTCCAGGGATGGGGCAGCCACCACTGCTCTGGGCAAACTGGGCCAGGGCCTCCCCACCCTCACAGCAAAATATTTCTCCCTAAGATCTCACCTCAATCTCCCCTCTTTCAGCAGAAAACCATTCCCCCTCATCCTGTCCCTGCACTCCCTGATCCAGAGCCCCTCCCCAGCTTTCCTGGAGCCCCTTTCAGTACTGGGAGGCTGCTCTAAGGACTCCTCACAGCCTTTTCTTCTCCAGGCTGAACAACCTCAACTCTCTCAGCCTGTCCTCGTACAGGAGGTGCTCCCATGGAAACGGATGCAAGGTCAACACCAGGAATCCGATGCCGTACTCTAGAGAAGAAGCAGCAGTTTCAGGAAGCTGTTTAAGCTGACGTGAACCTGTACTGCAATCAGAAAGGGTGGTTCTGTCCTGCCATCACCTTTGCTCTGGCACTGCTGTTGATCTGGCTGACACATCTTGGTTAGAAATATCATACCAGCCCAACCAGCTGATCCCAGTGGCTGTGTGGACATACAGGTGCTAGTGCTGGCATGAGGGAATGACTGAAGGCTCGTGGCTGTGGCTAGTGGGGTCCCTTGTCACTGGCCACATGGTCTTAGAAGGCTTAGAGGCTGCGTCCTTGTAGTATCAATAACAGCCATTTTCCCAGGGAATGAGGAAGAGAATGCAAATTGATCAGACTTCGCAGTGGACATTTCTGAAGTGGGAGGCTTTTGTTCTCTAAGTGAAAAGTTAAAATAAAGCCTCAGCTTGGACCTTCAGTTACTGAAATTAAATTCCCATGACGATGTCCTTAGACTCAGCCCGTTGGCCGGCCATGGATAAGTTACTGCAGAGGGAGTTATTGATGGAATGGAAGAGAAGTTTTGCTTTAAAACAGAAAGGCATCTATCTTTAACTTTCATTGCTTTAGAAAATAGTTTTGGTACTGCAGGAACAAATTGATTGTATGTGTGTGTTCTTAAAGAAAATGGGATATTACCTGTTACTCAAACCCTCTTTTTTTTAACTTTCTTTTTGCAGGAAAAGCCACATGTCATTTAATGACCAAATAAGGTGGCAGTTCTCGTGATTTATCTGCTATGCTTCTCCTGGAGCCATGGATGAATACAGCCGCTTTGTGGATTGGGACAAAATGGATGTTACTGCCCAGAGCCAGGATGCAAAGGAGCTAACCTGCACAGAGTTCCAGGAACTCAAACAGCTGGCTCGGCAGGGCTACTGGGCCAAGAACCACTCACTGAGAGCCAAAGTGTACCACAAACTGATCAGCAATATCCCATGCCGCACAGTGACCCCGGATGCAAATGTGTACCGGGACATTGTTGTGAAGATAGTTGGAAAACGGAGCAGTAGCTCCCTTCCGCTGCCAGAGTTTGTGGATAACAGCCTGGTCCCCACGTACTGCTTGAATGCAGAAGGCATCGGGGCGGTCAGGAAGATCATATTGTGCATCGCAAATCAGTTCCCAGACATATCATTCTGCCCAGCGCTGCCCTCCGTGATAGCTCTGCTCCTCCACTACAGCAAAGATGAGGCAGAGTGCTTCGAACAGGTTTGTCGCATCCTTGCATGCAATGACCCATCGAAGCGGCTCATCGACCAGACGTTCCTGGCTTTCGAGTCCTCCTGCATGACCTTTGGGGACCTGGTCAACAAGTACTGCCAGGCAGCGCACAAGCTAATGGTAGCCGTGTCCGAGGACGTGTTGGAGGTGTACTCCGACTGGCAGCGGTGGCTCTTTGGAGAATTGCCCATGGTGTACATCGCTCGCGTCTTCGATGTATTCCTGGTGGAGGGCTACAAAGTCCTCTACCGTGTTGCGCTGGCTCTCCTGAAGTTTTTTCACAAAGTCCGGGCTGGACAGCCCATGGAGTCCGACAGTATTCAACAGGATATCCGAGCTTTTGTGAGAGACATTGCCAAGTCCGTGTCTCCGGAGAGGCTCTTGGAAAAGGCCTTTGCGATCCGCCTCTTCTCAAGGAAGGAGATCCAGCTCCTGCAGATGGCCAACGAGAAGGCTTTGCAGCAGAAGGGCATCACAGTCAAACAGAAAAGGTAGGGCTCTAGCCACAGACAGCCCCGGGGGCTCCTGGCATTTCCCAGCGTGGTGAGTGGGCAGGCAGGCCTGGGGACAGAGGAGAGGGCCACTGGGACACACTGGAAGCTCTGCTGGGATTTGTTCTCTGCAGAAAAAGTCAGCAGCCACAAAATTTAGCATAGTTGGGATTGTAATGAGAAGCATAACTGGATGTTCTGAAGGATATTCTGATACAAGGGAAACAAAGCAGTTTCTCATAGGTTACTTGGTGATTAATTTATAATTGCTTTTTACAGCTACACATTAATTACAAGTACCATGTGTCAAAGCTGGTTTTAAACTAAAGGGCATTTTAACACAGCTGGAAAAAACCCTGATAAATTTCTTGGAAGGAAAGTACCTAAACAAATGTGAAAATTGATTCTTATAAATATGAGATTATTTATATAAAATGCCAGTTTTGTGCTGCCCAGTACTATGAATTCAGCAGTTTCTTCAGTCTAAGCAGGCAAACACTGTCCCAGCTGGGAATGTTTTGCTCAGCTGGGGAGTTATTTTAACAAAGCAAGGAAGAAATGAGTCTTATTTACAGGTTAATTTTGAAATTAGTTTGACTTCAAGCTTCCTGAAAGTCAAGAGCACAGTAATCACAGGTAGGAGTTGCCCTATTTTGTTTTAGATTCTTGTACAATCAGAAATTTTGAAAGAACTATGGCAGAGGAGAGTGAGGATTCAGATCCAGAAGGTAACTGCATAATGGCAGTTTCTTTTCAGAAGTGACAGGAGGAGAAGCCAGCTGTAAAACCAGTCAATGAGATCCTGCTCCTACATGACAGTAAAAGGCACAAGAATAAAAAGCTGAGCTGAAAGATCTCAGCATATATAGACGAGGCAGCAATATATTAACCTAAATAGAACCGGCACTTGCCAAATGCAGATGCACATGCAGGTGGATTCTGGGCTGCAAACTTGTTCTGTTTCTCCTGGGGCTGCCTGTGGTTATGGAAGACTTCTCCCACGTGTTTTTGGCATCTCAGTGTAAGTGCTGGACAGTTTGATCAGCCATCCAGGCCTCTGAGGGAGGGTGGCTTCCAGAAGTCTGCTGGGGGCAGCGTGTGAGAGAGCTGGAACTTGATGGTCCAGAGGGACAGGCCGTCATTTCCTCTAAATCTTTAAAAATCAAAAGGTACCAGAGCCCCTGAAGTGCTGGGATCTTTCAGCTGACTGTATTGCTGAGGTGGTTACAGGAGTTGTAAAAAGAGATCACGCCAAGGTGTTCAAGTAGGTATGGGGGAGATTTCAGCCTATAAAATAACATAAATGTTAGCTGAGCCTCTTCTGTCTGCTGAAATACCTGTAAAATTCTCTCCAGGCATTGCCAATGGTTCATTTTTAGCATCACATTTATTAGCCTTTACAATTAGCTTTATTTCACTCTTATCTTGGAAAGAAATGCTCCATCAGTCTCCAATATTTCGAGTCCTTTAGCCTCTGGAGTTGGTAGAGTTCAGCTCGTTGTGCCCGGGACTCACAACGCAATGTATTAACACTTCCTTTACTGAAGTTCAAAAGAGTTGTAATGCCCTTTCTGAGTATATTCTTCAGCAACAGAATGAGAGCTTTAAGTAAAAAGAAATTGAAAATTATGGTAAAAAAAATAAAAATCCCACACAAAAAATCCAGGAGCTGGGTTCTGTGCTGTAGAGGAGTTTTTGCTCAGAACAGCAGTGATGCCTTCAAAACAGAACAGAGTAAATTTGGACCCAAGTAATGCCAGCAGATGCTGCCGTGCCTGGCAGAGTTGCTAGCAAAAAGCTTTTCTCCCCTCAGCTGCTTTTGTGAACCTGCTGGGACGTCTCGGTCCCCCCTGGTGTGGGGCTGCAGTGGGCACGCCTTGGTTTGGATCCCAGTGCGGGCAGAGGTGGGAGCAGGAGCAGGGAGCTGTTCCCCAGTGCTCGGTAGGGTGTGAGGGAGTTCTCTTGCCCAGCTCTGCTTGGCCTGTGCAGGGAGATGAGGAATCATTTCCCAGTCAGAGAACTGAAAGCAAGTAGCAAAAAAGGAAAAAAAAAGGGTAGAAATAGGAAATATTAGAACCTGTCTGTTTGTTTTTCTCATTCTTGATGATTCAAATCAAACCGTACTTTTTCTCTCCAGGCTCCTCCCATTCACTTTGTTGTGGATATAGGAAATCACTGATCTGTTCTATCTTTTTTTTGTCTTTCTCCTTGTCCGTTCTCTGTCCATTCCATACCCCTGCACCCTCCTGCTTGCAGTGTTGCATCTCCCAAAAGGTAGGTTACAACTCTTGAATCTCCACGCTTGGCTCGGTTCTCCTGTCGGGGCGGTTCTTTTTCCAGGCTCTTCATTGCTAATGCTGAGGCTGGAGCGGGGCAGTGCTTATGGCTTCCGATTGCTGCGTAACAACTCTCAAATACGCTCTTGGGAAGGGACTTCAAAGCATTTGCAGAGCTGTGAGACATGGGATCTTGGGCCCAGCCAAGGAACGCAATGCTTCCACACAGTCATGTTCTCCAGAGTGGAAAAGCGTGAGATTAAGGGTGGAACAGAAGTCCCTCTACACCAGGAGAAAAAGCTTAGGGTTTTAAACATTCAAGTGATGTCTGCAATGCTGCCAGGTGTTGTCCCCCACTTGAATCGGGGGCACGCTGCTGTCCCCATCCCAGGCTGTTACAATAAGTGTGAGACACAGTCAGTGTTCTTACTTCTTTGCAAGCTTTCCACCGTTAATCAGAAAGATGCTGGAGTGAACTCAACTTGGCACATTCTAAAAGCCGCTCCCGCTCGACTCTACTCACAATAGATTACATTTATTTTTAAGTAGACAGGGGTTTTTTTTAGAGGCAAGACGACTGTTTTCCTGTGTCAGGGGGGTCAGAATTACTCAGCCGTACAGCATTAGTGGTTAATGAAGTCATTCATCAAGTTCTGCCCTGAAAAGCAAATCTTAAGGAACAAAAAACCCTGTGGGTTGTGATACCTGATATGTGGAGAAGTTGGAAAGGAGAAAGACTGCCCTGTGAGTATTAAATCCCCCAGATGTATGGGGTTAATTTAGTGCCTTTGAGAATCTGCTGTCCTTGTTGCAGGTGCCGTTAGTTAACCTCAGTGATGCACACTAAGGTTTGTACTAGTTTATAAAATCATAATTGGAATTAATCTCCTCATGGCTTCATATATGAAACAACACCTCAAGAGGCTCTTCACAGCAGGGTGCGTATCGTGCACTGGGTGATGAGGATTGTATCTGTAACAAAGCAGCAGACTTAATTCCTGCTAAGTGAATCTTCAGCATCCGTGTAGTATTTTACTGTAGTTACAATAGTCTGAAAGCAGCAGAAAGACTTGATTTCTGCTAGGAAGCACATGGTTTGGGTTTGAGGGAACTTGGCTGGATGCATGGTGCCTGTTGACACTGGTCTCAGCACAGGATTAGGTTCCAGGCTGATGCAACACAGCTGGCTCCTATCACCCCTGATGGTAACGTATCCTTTCCACCAGGCATTTATGCCCTAACTGAAACTATAATGGATTTTAAAGATAATGTAGACCCTAGAAGGTTTGACCCAAAATTAAGTAGAGCATGAAGATGTTCTTCTCCCAATTAAACAGTGATAGGATGAGGAGGTTTAGACTGGAAATTAGGAAAAATTTCTTTACTAACAAAGTGGTGAAGCCCTGGTAGAGGCTTCCCAGGGCAGTGGTGCAGTCTCCATCCCTGGAGAGATTCAATGTGTAGATAGGGCACTTGGGGACATGGTCTAGTAGGCACTGTGGGATTGGGCTGACAGTTGGACTGGATGAGCTTAGAGAGCTTTTCCAACCTTAATGATTCTGTGTAATTAAGTGAGCCCGCCTTGGATTGTGGGATTGGTTGTCTTGGAATAAGGAGCTTGTCCATCCACAAGAAGGGCTGTAGGGACAATCCAGGTAATTACAAACCTGTCAGCATGACCTTAGTTCCAGGTAAAATTATGGAGCGGATAATCCTGGGTGTGATCATGCAGCATCTGCAGAATTGACCGAGAGATTAGACGCAGCCAGCATGGATTTAGGAGGGGCAGGTCCTGCCTGACCAACCTGATCTCTTTTTACGACCGTGTGACTCGCCTGGTGGATGAGAGGAAAGCTGTGGATGTGGTGTACCTGGCCCTCAGCAAGGCCTTTGACACTGTCCCCCATAGCAGACTACTGGATAAGCTGGCAGCCCGTGGCATGGACGGAAATGTTCTGTGCTGGGTTAGGAATTGGTTGGATGGCCGTGCCCAAAGGGTGGTAGTGAA